>JAKRSK010010171.1:0-25937 GCA_029891615.1 Natrix natrix natrix | reverse complement strand
ATCTCTTTTCTTTCAGATACTTGACAATTTGAGGAATGTCCACTTCAACAACAGTGCTGGAGATAAAGTCTCCTTCTCACAAAATGGACTGAGAACTGCTCGTTATGATATCGTCAACTGGGTTTTCCACCCCAATAAAATTTTAGTACCTGTGAAAGTTGGGCAGAAGGATCCCAGGGCTGCCCCAGGCCAGGACTTCTCCATTAACCCTGATGCGATCATCTGGGCCTCAAAGGTGAGTTGGAAGAAAATGTGGTAAATTCAGGAATAGAATCACTTTTTCCTGGGGATGCTGAGCATCCTTCTAAAGTGAAAACAGGTCTATTGAATCCAAAAAGACTTTTGGCTTTGGTGAATTATCTGCATTTGAGGTTAACACATTTTAGGTCTAATTTGTAAAAGGTCAAATAATGGGTGGGAATCAGAAGAACTGATTGAAACCTGCTAGAAGATGCCCTTTGCCAGGTGAGATTTCAAGTTATGACAGCACTAAATGAATGATACTTATGTCTGGTTCTCAATATAATGGCCATTGGAGAACCCCTGCAATCACATGATGAAATAACACTATCTCCAGTCTTTCTCTTTTTTTCTCTTTTAGAAGGTGCCCTTGGCCAGGTGTGGCAGGAAGAGGTGCCAGGCAGGAGAGAGGAGAAGAGTTCCAGAGGGCAAGCCAGTTTGCTGCTACCAATGTGCCCCTTGTCCAGAAGGAACCATCTCAAATCAGACAGGTAGAGCACTTTTCAAATGCAGATCTTCCAGGATCTACGAAGTCACTGAATAGATGTTAATTTTGTCATTTTTGTTGGGAATAAACTACATTAGGGTATTCATACTTTTCAGTCAGTTTATGGATCTGAGCTGTCCTGCCCTGTCAGGCTATTTTTCTGCTCCTTAATAACGTGATGCAGGATAGTTTTGGAGTGCAGTGTATGGGTCCCCTTCCAGCCTTATCTACTCTCACATCCCATCAGGAAACCCTTCTGCCAGTTCTCTGAAAGAGTGGCTTATGCAAGTCAAGCTTTAGCACTCATTATTTAAGGTGTCCTTCTTTTGTCAGCATTTTCCATCTCCAACAGAATTGATGCACCCGTTAGAGAATGAGGAGATCCCTCCATCTATGACTGACAGCTGCCAACAGTCACCTTATAAGAGAGAGGAGGAATATAATATATAATAATAAATATTAACCCTTAATAAATAATAGTCCTTCCCTGGAAAAAAAAGGGCTGAATGAGCAGATTTGAAGTAGAAAGCAGAGAAGCTGAGCCCGTCAATCATGAGGAAATCAGGAAATTCAGGAAGTTAAATACAAATTCAATGGAACTCAAGTTGGTCTGGACTTAGATCTCTTGTGGGTGTGAAGGGACTCATGACTGATGACGTATTTATTTTTTTATTTTTTTTAAATTTATTTTATTGTTTTAATTAAACAAAAAACACACACAAAAACATTCTTCATTACATCTTCCAGAAAGCATGTTGATTGGTTACAAATAAATTTCGTGTGTTACTACAATCATTCTTTATATTTCATTCATATTGAATTATACATTTTAAATCAAAAATCTTTATACCATCAATATACCATCATTCTCATTTAACTATGTTTGTTTAAATGTGCTTTTGTCTAGAATCATTTATATTTATATTATAATAAATCTAGACAAAAATTTATTGCTAGAATTTGTAAGTACCCAGGAGAGATTACATCTTTATAACAAAATCTAAACAAAAAAAAATATTAATAAAATTAGTAAATCTTTTCCCCAGGTCCCATATTATAGTTTATATCCAAATTGTTTTTACCAGTTAGCGTTATTATTTCATTATTATTGTCATGATGGGTTATCTGTTAACGAATAAACATTTTAAAAACAAAAACATTCTATAAGCTGCTACAACGTTCTACTTATTAATCACCAAGAATTAACTAAGTTTTTATTTTTATTTTTTTCCCATTCAATTATGTTTCATTTGGGTTTCACCATTCTTAACTTTCTTATTTTACCCATAACTATTATTTTTAAGTTTTGTTACATTCCTTCATTGATTCTTGTTTCTTTCCTCCATCCACCTATACCATTTATCCCATATCTGATAGAATTCTGATTCTTCTTTTCCCTGTATTTCTTTAGTGAGTTTGTCCATTTCAGCACAGTCCATAACCTTACTTATTATTTCATCTTCACTTGGAGTTAGTTTGTTTTTCCATTTCTGGGCATAGGCAATCCTTGCCGCCGTTATTATATGTAGTATTAAATACTGGATTTCTTTTTTCGCAGACATTATTCCTAATAAGAAGATTTCCGGTTTCCATTCTATTTTAACTCCCGTTATTGCCTCCAGCCAATTTTTGATCTTTTTCCAAAACTTTTTAGCCTCCTCACAGGTCCACCATAAATGGTAATACGTTCCGTGTATCGATTCACATTTCCAACATTTTGGGGAGGTATTTGATGATATTTTAGCTAACCTTGTTGGTGCCAGGTGCCATCTATAAAACATTTTGTACTGGTTTTCCTTGTATGCAACTGAGAGTGTCATTTTTAAGTTTGTTCCCCAAAATTTTTCCCATTTGTCTAATTCAATATTATATCCAAAGTTCTGTGCCCATTTTATCATTTGTTCTTTCACAATTTCCTCTTCCATTTTATACTTCAGGAGAAATTTATATATTCTCCCTATCGTTTTTCTATCTGGGCTTTGAATGATTTTATCCAATTCGTGTGGTTCTGTTTCAATGTCATATAATTTGGTATCTTTATTGTATTTAGTTTTGATTTGAAGGTAAGTTAACCAGTCAACTTTCATGTTCTGTTCTGCCAATTCTTCAATTGTTTTTAAGTTTCCCTGTCTATCAATTAAGTCTCTATATCTTAGTATTTTGTTCCAATCTATAAAATTTGGATGAGTCGCCTTTCTGTCGGTGATAGCCAATTCGGAATTTTCACATAGTGGTTTTTTTTATTTTGAGCCATTTTTGCAATAACGCTCTTCTAATTAAATGATTTTGAAAGTATTTGTGTGTTTTATTTTTATCATCCCATAGGAATGTGTGCCAGCCTGCTTGCAAATCATGGCCTTCCAAAGTCAAAATTCTTTTATTCTTTAGCTCTATCCAATCCTTCACCCATGTTATTGATACTGCCGATGCGTATAAATCCCAATTTGGTAATGGTAAACCTCCCCTCTCCTTGCTGTCTTGCATTGACTTTAGTTTAATCCAGCGGTTCTCAAATAGTGGGGCGCGCCCCCCTGGGGGGGCGCGAGGCTCCGTAAAGGGGGGCGCGAAGGCTCCCTTTCCATCTGGGTGCAACGGCGGCGGCGTGGGCGAGGCATAATATATCCCGCCTGGAAGTGGCAGCACTTCGGACTGTGGATTTTCATTGGAGCCGCGGGCTGGAGCTGTGCAAGAAGCCTGCTCGGGCGGGGGTGGGAGGGAGGGAAGCATGGCTGTCCCAGGCTTCCCTCCCTTCCCCCCCCCAGCCCAAGCAGACTTTTTGCACAGCTCCAGCCCGCGGCTCTGATGAGTCTCTGAGCAGTCCCCAGCGCTGCCACTTCAAGCCGGGATATATTCTGCCATGCCCTCGGCGGCGTCTTTATGCAGGTAGCTCGCCTCCCCGCCAGCAGCTCCACCGCCAGCATTCCGTCTGGAAGCGGAAGCGCAACAGCCGCTGTTGGGGAAGGGACAAAGGGGCGGCGGTCGCCCGATCTTGCCACCGCCACCCCTTCGCCCCTGGTAACGGCGACTGTTGTGCTGCTGCTTCCAGCTGGGATGCTGGAGGAGCTGCTGGCAGGGAGGGAGGGAAGAAAGGGAGGAGGGAGTAAGGATAGACAAGCAAGAGGGAAAGAGGAAAGAAGGCAAGCAGGCAGGAAGGAGGCAGAAGGAAGGAGGGAAGAATGGAACTGGAAGGGAGGCAGGGAAGGAGGGAGGGAGAAAGGAAGGATAGGAGGATAGGGAAAGAGGAAAGAAGGCAGGCAGGCAGGGGGAAAGAGGAAGGAGGGAACTGGAAGGGAGGCAGGAAGGAAGGGAAGGAGGAAGGGAGGGTGGAAGGAAGGATAGACAAGCAAGAGGGAAAGAGGAAAGAAGGCAAGCAGGCAGGAAGGAGGCAGAAGGAAGGAGGGAAGAATGGAACTGGAAGGGAGGCAGGGAAGGAGGGAGGGAGAAAGGAAGGATAGGAGGATAGGGAAAGAGGAAAGAAGGCAGGCAGGCAGGGGGAAAGAGGAAGGAGGGAACTGGAAGGGAGGCAGGAAGGAAGGGAAGGAGGAAGGGAGGGTGGAAGGAAGGATAGACAAGCAAGAGGGAAAGAGGAAAGAAGGCAAGCAGGCAGGAAGGAGGCAGAAGGAAGGAGGGAAGAATGGAACTGGAAGGGAGGCAGGGAAGGAGGGAGGGAGAAAGGAAGGAGGATAGGGAAAGAGGAAAAAAGGCAGGCAGGCAGGGGGAAAGAGGAAGGAGGGAACTGGAAGGGAGGCAGGAAGGAAGGGAAGGAGGAAGGGAGGGTGGAAGGAAGGATAGACAAGTAAGAGGGAAAGAGGAAAGAAAGCATGTGACTACGGTGGGAGACGAGGAAAGACCGGTGTGCTATGTTATGCAGAGGTGTACTTATAACAATTTTATAGACAAATTATACTATTTACAGTCGTGCGGGGGGGGCGCGCGAAATGTTTTCTTCTTCCTAGGGGGGGCATGACAGAAAATAATTGAGAAGCACTGGTTTAATCCTCGCTTTTCGTCCCTGCCAAATAAACCTAGCGGTTATTTTGTTTAATCCTTGAAAGAATTTTTTACCCGGATTAATAGGTGCAGCTTGCAACAGGAATAAGATTCTTGGTAGAATATTCATTTTAATTGTCGCTATACGTCCCATGAGTGATAGTTGAATATTTTTCCAATTTTCTAACTCTTTCTTCATTTGTATCACTAATTTATTATAATTATCATCTTTAATTGTGGAACATTTTGCCGACACCCAGATCCCCAAGTATTTCACTTTCTTAGTTATTTGCATTCTGATTGTTACTTCCAGTTCCTCTTCTTGCTTTTTTTGTCATGTTCTTGGTTATCATTTTTGTTTTGTTTTTATTGACCTTTAATCCTGCCACTTCGCCATATTCTTCTAATTTTTGAATTAATTTCCGACTGGATTCTAATGGGTCCTCTAGTACAAATACTAGGTCATCGGCATAGGCTTGGGCCTTATATTCTTCATTTTTGAGTCTTAAACCTTTTATTCCCTGGTCCTTCGACTGATGACGTATTTAACCTCAGGCTGGCCATCTTCAAAAGTGTCAGGGGTAACCTACAAACAACGTGCACACAAAATACTGGATTTCTGGCAGATAGATTCATCTATTTTGTTGGGGTTCCAGTTTATAGTGGAAAAGAAAAGTGTATAATCTCTCATGCACAGAAAGCCACATCAATAACAAGTTAGCAGTGACTGGAGATGGCCTTTCTTTCTCACAAACACTGACCATGCCAGCTGGAACTGAACAGATCCTACTCTAAGGCTTCCCTTTCCCCAGGATCATCCTGAATGAAAGTTGATTTCCCCTTTTTGATGCACCATAAACTGCACTGTATCACTACCGGCATCATTTGTTGTTTGTCCGGAGCAGAAAGCGGATAGTCATGTCAATCTTAGAGGAGGGATAATGATCATGATGAAATCATTACACCCAACTTCTTAATTTCAGATGCAGCCCAATGTGACCCCTGCCCAGAAGACCAATTTCCCAACAAGGACAAGGACCACTGCATTGCCAAGAAGATCCACTTTCTCAGCTATCAAGAGACGCTGGGATATACTTTGACTTCTCTAGCTCTTTTCCTTTCTCTGATCACATCTGCAATACTGGTGATTTTCCGTAAACATCATGAAACACCAATTGTCAAGGCCAACAACCGAAATCTCACCTACATCCTCCTGGTCTCCCTCCTGCTCTGCTTCCTCTGCTCCTTCCTCTTCATTGGTCGACCTGGAAAGTTTACCTGTCTCTTCCGACAAACTGCCTTTGCCATTCTCTTTTCCCTTGCAGTTTCCTCTGTGTTGGCAAAAACTGTCATGGTGGTTCTGGCCTTCATGGCCACCAAGCCAGGGAACAGGGCGAGGAAAATGTTAGGAAAACCACTGACCAACTCCATTGTCCTAGTCTGTCCCCTAATCCAAGCAATCCTTTGTGCCATCTGGATGGTAAGCTCTCCCCCATTTCCCAACATGGACTTCCACTCCTTGGTAGGAGAGGCCATCTTGGAATGTAATGAAGGCTCAGCTTGGATGTTTTATACTGTCCTTGCCTTCCTGGGTTTCCTTGCCCTTGTGAGTTTCATGGTGGCCTTTCTGGCTAGGAAATTACCCGATAGCTTTAATGAAGCCAAGTTCATTACTTTTAGCATGTTGGTCTTTTGCAGTGTTTGGATCTCCTTCCTCCCCACCTACCTGAGCACCAAAGGGAAGTCCATGGTGGCTGTGGAGATCTTCTCCATCTTGGCCTCTGGGGCTGGTCTCTTGGCTTGTATCTTTTTCCCCAAATGCTACATTATCCTATTCAGGCCTCATCTGAATTGTCGAGAGAATATTATGAGGCACAAAAATCTCTGATTAATATGGGGACTGGGAACTTTATTTTGACTTTGGGAAATTTTTATACCTGACGTTATTTCTGATGACAATATATCTGTTAATGAGCAACAATCATCCTCCCTTTCATTTTACTTAAATACTAATTTTCTCCAAAGAAATTCAATGATAGGTTTAGACAAAAACTTTAATATTGAAGATATGGATATTAATTTCTAGCATGCCCATTTCTCACTTTATTTATTTTAATCATATGAGGTTTTTTTAAGAAAATGTCATGTTGTCTTTATTGTCAATGTTTAAACATGATTGTTTGCATTTATCCCTGATATTTTGCTGAGTTCTTTGCTTACTATTCCATTTCATTGAGTATTAGGTGATTCTAGAGTTTTATTCTCTATTAACATACTAGGAGAAAAAAGTTTATTAATAAAAATGATCATGTGAAATAGATATCAATAGATATTTTCTCATCATTGGTATTATTAATGATTTAATCCATTCCAAATATTATGAAGAAGGAAGGATGGACAGAGGAATGGGTGGAGGAAAGCAAGGAAGAATGTGTGAGAATAAATAGAATAAATCATGACTTGTTTATTATTAAATAGGGAGGAAGTCAAGATTACATGTTGTTCTCCTGTTATTTAACAACATAGATAAAAGTACAGAAAATGCTTAGACATTTGCTATTTGGGAAGGCAATTGTCTATGTACGTCTATATAAAGATGATAGTATGTTATCTAAGGACTCAAATAATTTCCACCAATGTTCCATTGATGTGATATATGCAGACTTGTTTTATGTATTTGAATACCAAGACATCAAACACCAAGATAATCATGTTTGACAGAGAAGTGGAGTGCCCAACAAGGGAGAATATCTGTAGCTCAGGGTTGATATGTGTGGTCCTTGGTGCTGTCTGAGCTTGGTTGATTTCATGCAGGCATTTTGTTATCTGAACTAGGAAACACCATCAGTGATGGGGCTGATGAGCTAGCACTGATAACATTACCTACTTTAGGTAATGAAATGTCTGGAAGAAAACAAGCAAGCTCAGAGAGCACCAAGGACCCTCAAATGGAATGACCAATTTATAAGAAACCCTTGTCAGAAAGAACTGCAAAACATCTATTCCCAATGTCTGCTTAGAATAATTCATGCTAAGAGTACAATACAATAGCGGAGTTGGAAGGGACCTTGGAGGTCTTCTAGTCCAACCCCCTGCCTAGGCAGGAAACCCTATACCGTTCCAGATAAATGTCTATCCAACATCTTCTTAAAGACTTCCAGTGTTGGGGCATTCACAACTTCTGGAGGCACAACTTCTGGAGGCAGTAGGTGGATGAATTTGTAGACGGACAGAATTTAGATCGAAAAATGGCTAGAAGAATTATGAGATGTGCAAACATTCATAGAAACATTGTGGATAATATTTGGTGAGGAATGAACTTTGGAGAAAAAGCCAATGTCATTAAGGACATTTGCTTAAAGGGAGTTTTTCTCCCAAAGAAGCTGAAAGAAGGAAAAGCAAGTATTTGGATATTTTGGAAATAATGGTCATCTAAAGGAAGGAAAGTTATGGAGAACTAGACTGAATGGGGATGGTGGATATTAGTTTTTGCCATGCTTCCTTTGCTCATTTGCAATTCAAAACAGTCTGCAGTTAACTAGAAAATCAATTACAGTACCAATAAAATTAAGACCAAATACATTTCAGAGAAATTCTTCTGCAAATAGCTTGAGGAACGTGGGAGATCTCAATTTTTGGATGGAAGCTATTTAACAGTATAGGACCCAGTAGTGGGATTCAAATTTTTTACTACTGGTTCTTTGGGCATGGCTTGGTGGGCGTGGATTGGTGGGCACGGCAGGGGAAGGATACTGTAAAATCTCTATTCCCTCCCCACTCCAGTGGAAGGTTACAGCAAAATCCCCATTTCCGCCCGATCAGCTAGGACTCGGAAGGCAGAGAATGGATGGGGGCGGGGCCAGTCACAAGTGATATTTTCTCTGAACTACACAAAGTTTCCATTACTGGTTCTCGAGAACAGGTCAGAACCTGCTGAATGCCACCTCTGATAGGGTCCACATGAGGAAAACAGGATCTGTGCACTTTAGATTCTTCAATTGTGGCCAAAAGTGAACTTCTATTGCAGATATGGCTTAATGTGAGACCTGTCTCAGCTTGGGTGTTTAGGAAAGAAAGACCCTCAATTCCATGTATAGTTTTACTTTTACTGAAGTCAAGTGGATACAACATAGCAAAGTCTGATCTGAAGAGTTTAGTCTTCTTATTCCCAGTAATTTTCCCTCCTCCCATGTCCTCCCTCCCTCCTACAGTCATCCTGGAGATATACAATAAATTTCAAATTAGGTGTTTTGGTAACAGTTCCACATTTGGGCAACTCATTGGATGGACGATCCACATTCCATTCCCAGGCTTGTGTCCTTGGATCTTTCAACCGTTGTCTCTGGATTGGCACCTCTGGTTCCTGTCACCCCCGTTCCTTATCCCCCATTCCCCCTCCCCAGACTTTATGGCAGGCTGTCATCAACGCAAAGAGAAGCAGGACTGAAGCGGTTTGATGGCAGATCTGACAGCAGGGCTTTCATGGTTTAAACTGGCAATCCATGGATCTGGTCCCACCATTTCTCCTTTACCACAAGTCCACCAGAAATGGTAAAAAGGACCTTCTTTAGAATTATATTTCCCACATAATTCTGAAACACTTATGTACATCATAACAGTTTATCAGCTGTTAAATATCAACACTACATCTTTATGAATGTTTTCCTTCAAATTATAATTCAATGCAAATTTTAAACTATTCATCTACATATTTTCTCATTGCCAGAACATTGTTATATCCAAAGTTTCTTGCCTAATGAATCATATATTGTTTAATATAATTGTTTTCCATATTCAGTTACAACAGCACTTTACAGACCTTGGCAATATCATGTTCATAGTTAGCAGTTTCAAATTATTTTTTTACAGACTCAAATCCACTAAACTTCTCTGCCTTTTTGAAATATTTTCTTACTTTGTAAGTATGTGAGTCTGTAACAAGAACATTATTCTTATTCCAATTCTTTTGACTTGAGGTTACGTTAAGCTGGTTAAAAGATATTATCTTTCTATAAGTCCATTACTTTGATGTCACCATTATTTCTTTTCTAAATAAAGTGTCAGCATTGGAAGCCATATTAACACCGGAAGCTTCCATGCTGCCACATTCTTATGCTTGGGAAATTGGGAGGGGGGATTTAGTAGAGGGGATGTAGTTAGATATTAATAGCATTCTTCTTTTCGGTCAAGGTCATGACATTCCTGCACCTGGAGGAGGAGTGGTTGGAGTGATGTCTCGAGTTGGGACGGATTGGGGTTGGACCATGTGAATGGACCGATGGGTGAAGCAGCTGGGTTTGGGCTTTTGTCTTACTGAGGGAAAATCTGGAACTCTCCGATTCTGCTTTTCCCAGATGTGCCTGTATACCTACTCTAATAAATGGGAGCTTTGAGAAAACGTCTGTCTCTGAGTTTTTCATTGGAGTTGGGGGTTTTCAGGAACGTTGACATAAAGTTTCCTGAGCTGTATTTTTAAGGGCCACTCCGTCTTTCAACCAGATCAAAAAATAAGGATGAAAATATGGTTTTAAACCTGGTTACTCAAACTTCCTCTTTCTTTAGCGTCTTGCAACAATGTAATTTTTGTTTTCCTTGCCATATAAACTTAAAAATATCATTTTGTATTGCTTCAATGAAATGCCGGTCATCAGTATTGGTAGTTCCTGGAATAAAAACAACATCTTTGGAAATACCTTCATTGTAATTACAGGAATTGTACTCAAAAAAGATAATCACAATTTATTCCACTTTAGTAAGTCTTTTTGCATGTCATTCTAAAGAGGCACAATTTTTTTAGGAAAGGTTAGAGTTTGCATTTGTTAGTGTCGCCTCAAGGTATTTGACCCTTTTCTCCACCTTAAAACTTGACTTCATCAAAATTTCATAAGTACTCATATTTTAAAGCAGCATTTTATTTCTGTTTATTTACTTTAAAACTGGTTAAGTCCCAATATTGGGAGGATCCACAGGTCCTTTGGGTTTTTTTCCCTAGGATTAAATATGGGAGTTGCTTCATATGGGTTTTTTACAGGGGTTTTTAAACCAAATTTAAAGGGGGGAGGGGGGTTGATTCGGGTGGCTCAGACAGGCTTGGGAGGGAGTCTGCCAGGGCACAGGCCAGAGCTAACTAATGGGCGCAGGTTGGGAGGGCTAGGAAGGGCTGGGATTCCGGGGGAGACATTAAGCCATTCCATTGGGGGGTTCACCATCTCTACTGTTTGTGGGAGAGGCATATATGGTGGAGGCCGAGGGCCAAATGATGTTCGGAGGATGCGGGTTTGCTGTTTAAGAGCGATCGCGCGTTCCGACCCTCATCGCCCTTCTCGCACCCCCGGATGCTCGGGATTACAGGACCCTGGCCCCCGGCTGGTGTCGCTTAACGCCAGGTCCGGGCTACATAAGGCTCCCCTCATTTACGACCTCATACAAGAGGGTAGAGTGGACCTGGCGTGCATTGCGGAGATCTGGTTGAGCCATGAGGGGGGTGTGCCCCTTAGCAAACTATGCCCACCAGGCTTCTGGGCGTTTCACCAGCTGAGAGCCCAGGGCAGGGGCGGTGTGTGTGTGTGGCGGTGGTTATCAGGGAAAGTCTCAGACCTCAGGAGGTCACTGTGCCTCAGATAGGCGGGTGTGAGTCCCTCTTTGTGAAGTGGGGCCTTGGAGCTCAGGTGGGCCTTTTTCTTATGTACCTGTCTCCCTGCTACGTGTCATCGGCCCTGCCGGAGCTGCTGGCTGTATTAGCTGGACTGGCGGTTGATTTCCCCATGGTCCTGGGGGATTTCAATCTGCCTTCCATTGGCAGTGGATGAATGATCTAGATTTAGGGGATATTTCTATTCAACCCATGTCATGGTCTGATCATTTCCTCATCCGGCTTGACTTCCATACCGCTACCCCTCGCCGCAGGGAGGTGGAACCGACTAGATGGTTCCACCCCAGGCACCTGATGGACCCCGAATGGTTCCTGATCGAGCTTGGGACTTTTCCTGAATCCCTTGCTCAGAACTTGACCGAAGCCCTAGTGGAAGCCTGGGATAGGGCTGCCACTGGGGTCTTGGATCGCATTGTGCCTTTGCGGCCTCTGACCCGGTGTCGATCCTGGGTGGCTCCCTGGTTTATCGAGGAGCTCCGGGAGATGAAACGCCAGAAAAGATGCCTAGAGAGTGGCTGGAGGGCCAGCCAGTCCGAATCTGATTGAACACTAGTAAGAATTCATATTAAATCCTACTTAGTGGCGATAGAAGTGGCAAAATGGCAATATTTTTCCGCTCTTATCGCGTCCGCCGATAACCGCTGAGCCGCCCTGCTTAGGGTGAGCCGCTCCTTACTTAACCAAGGAACTGGGGAAGACCCCTTGCAGGGTAGGGCTGAATACTTTGTTCAGTATCTGCAGGATAAAATCGCTCAGATCCGGAGAGGCTTGGACTCTGACTGGGTAGATTCGGGCGAGCCGACAGAGATGAATCTTGAGGAGACAATCTGGTATGGGTTTGACCCTGTGACCCCCGAAGGCATGGACAGGATTATGGGGAGACTCAGTGCTGCCACTTGTGTGCTGGACCCGTGTCCCTCTTGGTTAGTTTCGGTTTCCCGGGAGGTGACACGAGGCTGGCTCCAGACGATTACCAATGCTTCATTGAGAGAGGGGTTCTTTCCCACTGCCTTGAAGGAGGCGGTGGTGAGGCCCCTCCTCAAGAAGCCTTCCCTGGACCCAGCTTCTTTAGCCAACTATCGTCCGGTCTCCAACCTTTGCTTTGTAGCAAAGGTTGTCGAGAGTGTGGTAGCATGTCAGCTTCCCCAGTACCTGGATGAAGCTGTCTACCTGGATCTGTTTCAGTCGGGTTTCAGGGCCGGGTACAGCACGGAGACGGCATTGGTCGCGTTGGTCGATGATCTCTGATGGGCCCGGGACAGGGGCAGTTCCTCTGTCCTGGTCCTATTAGACCTCTCGGTGGCTTTCGATACCATCGACCATGGTATCCTACTGCGACGACTCGGGGGGTTGGGAGTGGGGGCCGCCGTTTTACGGTGGTTGTCCTCCTACCTGTCGGATCGGTCGCAGTTTGTGTTGACTGGAGGGCAGAGATCGACCCCCAGGTGCATCACTTGTGGGGTACCACAGGGGTCGGTTCTCTCACCCCTCCTGTTCAACATATACATGAAACCGCTGGGCGAGATCATCCATGGTTTTGGGGTATGGTATCATCAATATGCTGATGATACCCAACTTTTCATCTCTACCCCAAACCACCCAAACGATGCCCTCGACGTGATGTCCCAATGCCTGGAGGCTGTGCGGATTTGAATGGGGAGGAACAGGCTCAAGCTCAATCCCTCCAAGACTGAGTGGCTGTGGTTTCCGTCATCCTGATTTGTACATCTTGTTCCATCTTTGACGATAGGGGAGAAATTTTAGCCCCCTCAGAGAAGGCTCGCAATCTGGGAGTCCTCCTGGATACGCGGCTTAGTTTAGAAGAACACCTGACGGCCGTGACCAGGGGGGCCTTTTACAAGGTTCGCCTGGTACATCAGTTGCGCCCCTTCCTGGATCGGGATGCTCTGTGCACAGTCCCTCATGCCCTCGTCCTTTCTCACCTGGACTACTGCAATGCTCTCTACATGGGGCTGCCCTTGAAGAGCACCCGGAGGCTTCAGCTGGTCCAGAATGTGGCCGCGTGGGTTGTCATGGGGGTACCTAGGTGCTCCCATGTTACACTCCTTTTAGGTGGCCTGCACTGGTTGCCGGTTGTTTTCCAGGTGCGATTCAAGGTATTTCACTCCAAACAAAGAGTGAAAGTCCCAGCTGGGAAACAGAGGAGAGGTTCCCAGCCAGGTGGCACAAAGAACTGCTTGGATCAGGGGTCAGGCTAAGACAATGGAGTTGGTCAGTGGTTTTCCCAAGAGTTTCCTTGTCCTGTTCACTGGCTTGGTGGCCATGAAAGCTAGGACCACCATGACAGTTTTTGCCAATACAGAAGAAACTGCCATTGTTGGAAGAGACAGGTGATCTTCCCAGGTTTACCAATGGAAAGAAAGGAGCAGAGTTAGCAGAGTAGGAGGGAGACAGGAGGATGTAAGTGAGATCTCGGTTTTTGGCCTTCACAATTGCTGTGTTATGATGTTTATAGAAAATCACCAGGACTGAAGAAGTGATTGCAGAGAAAAAGGCAGCAAGAAAAACTAAAATGTATCCCAGGGTGTCTTGATAGTCAAGGAAGATCTTCTTGCCAAAGCATTGGTGCCTTCCAGCCCTGGATTGCTGTGCTTCCTCCCTCTCCTTTTTCCCTCCCTCCCTCCCTATTCCTTCCTTCCTTCCTTCCTTCCTTCCTCCTTTCTTTACTTTCCCTTCTCCCATCTTCCTTCCTTCCTTCCTTCCTTCCTTCCTTCCTTCCTTCCTTCCTTCCTTCCTTCCTTCCTTCTGTCTTTATTTTCCCTTCTCCCATCTTTCTTTCTTTCTTTCTTTCTTTCTTTCTTTCTTTCTTTCTTTCTTTCTTTCTTTCTTTCTTTCTTTCTTCTTTATTCATTTATTTATTTATTCGTTCACTCCCTTTTTTCTCCCATCACTCACTTACTTCCTCTCTCTCTCTCTTTCTGAGGCATATCAGGCCTCAGATAAGCCTCCTGGGAGCAAAAACAGACCCCCCCCATTCCCCGATTTGGGCCTAGCAGGACTCAGGGAAGCCCTCTTTCTAGTTGTGACTCAGTGGTCATTTGCATTAATTATATTATACCAGTTGGACCTTTTCCTGAATCAGGAGTCTCAGTACTCAGTCACTCTTCCCTTTGAATCCATACCATGTGCTCTCCATAGGGCTCCCTTTGAAGAGTATTTGGAAGCTGCAGTTGATGCTGAATGAAGCAGGGTGGACAATGACATCTTCCCCTAGAATGGCCCATGTAACAGCCCTGTTTTACAAGCTGCCTTGGTTTCTGCTTTGCATCCGTCTCCAACTGAAGGTCTGGGTTATCGCATGGAAAGTCCTCCATGGCCTTGGACCAGGAGAGCTAAGTTACCAGGTTGGGTTCCACTCTTGCGAATGGCGTTCATCCCTGCTTCTTGGCCAAGGGAACCAGTGTTGCCTGAAAACAATTTCCATGGTGATGTGGCCATTATGGCTAGAGCACAAAAGTGCATAGATTTTAGTCCTCCAATATTTGAGGGATTGTCACAGAGAAGAAGGGATCAGCCTATTCTCCACAACGCTTGAAGGAATGACAAGAAGTAATGGCTGGAAACTTATCAGAGACCCAACATAGAACGTGGGGATTAATTTGCTGAGAGAGAGAATAATAACTAATTTGAAATAGCATATTTTCTCCTTTTAATGTAAGATGATAAAATAAATAAAAATAAAATAAATAGAATGGAATAGAATAGAATAACAGAGTTGGAAGGGACTTTGGATGTCTTCTAGTCCAACTCCCTGTTTAGGCAGGAAACCCTACACCACTTCAGACAAATGGTTATCCAACATCTTCTTAAAAACCTCTAGTGTTGGAGCATTCACAACTTCTGGAGGCAACTCAGATCACTCACTTCTCCGGCTTGACTTCCCTGGTGCTACACCCTGCTGCGGGGAGGCGGAGCCGGAAGGTATTAGATGGTTCCGCCCCAAGCGCCTGATGGAACCAGATAGGTTCCAGACGGAGCTTGGGCCACCTCCTGTGGACCTGACCCGCCCCCGAGTAGAGGACCTGGTAGACGCATGGAATAGTGCGACTACCAGGGCCCTAGACCGGGTGGCGCCTTTGCGGCCTCTCCTGCGGCGACGAACCACCCTGGCCCCTTGGTTCACCGAGGAGCTAAGGGTGATGAAACGCCACAAGAGATGCCTAGAGAGTCGTTGGAGATCCTCCCGTTCCGAATCTGACCGAGCACAGGCACGAGCCTATTTGAGGACGTACCTTGTGGCATTAAGAGCGGCCAAACGTCAATATTGTGCCGCTCTTATTGCGTCCGCAGATAACCGCCCTGCCGCCCTGTTTCGGGTGACCCGCTCCCTCTTGTTTGAGAGACCGCGGGAAGCCCCTTTGCAGGGCAGAGCAGAGGAGTTTGGGAAATATCTACAGGACAAAGTCGCTCAAATCCGGATGGGATGGGCCCCTTTCAGTGGTCCAGCTGAGACGCCCGCGGCGAGTCTTGAGGGACCGCTTTGGGAGGAGTTTGACTCGGTTGCCATCGAGGATTTGGACAGGTTGCGTGGACGTCTGCGACCTACCACATGTTTATTGGACCCGTGTCCCTCCTGGCTTGTACTGGCATCCTGGGAGGTTACACGCGACTGGCTCCTGGGCCTAGTGAACGCTTCGTTGGGTGAGGGGTCTCTGCCGGCCGCCTTGAAAGAGGCGGTTGTGAGGCCCCTGCTCAAGAAGCCTTCCCTGGACCCAACGGAGCTAGTTAATTATCGTCCAATCTCCAACCTTCCCTTTTTAGCAAAGGTTGTAGAGAGTGTGGTGGCACAACAGTTTCCACGTCACCTGGAGGAGAATGATTATCTAGACCCGCGCCAGTCCGGCTTCCGACCCGGGCACAGCACGGAGACGGCCTTGGTCGCATTGGTTGATGATCTCTGGAGGGCCAGAGATAGGGGTTGTTCCTCTATCCTGGTCCTATTAGATCTCTCGGCGGCGTTCGATACCATCGACCATGGTATCCTGTTGCACCGGCTAGAGGGGCTGGGAGTCAGGGGCACCGTTCTACGGTGGTTTGGCTCCTACCTCTCTGACCGGACGCAACGTTTGTTGGCAGGGGAGCAGAGATCGACCCGGAGGTCACTCACATGTGGGGTGCCTCAGGGGTCGGTACTCTTGCCTCTCCTGTTCAACACATACATGAAACCGCTGGGCGAGATCATCCGTGGCTTTGGGGTGGGATATCATCTGTATGCTGATGATACTCAGCTATACATTTCCACCCCGAACCACCCCAATGAGGCCGTCGAAATGATGTCCCGGTGTTTGGAGGCCGTACGGGTCTGGATGGATGACAACCGACTAAAACTCAACCCTTCCAAGACGGAGTGGCTTTGGCTTCCGGCCTCCCGGTTCAACCAGTTGCTTCCATCTCTGGCCATCGGGGGCGTGCAACTGGCCCCCATGGAACAGGTGCGCAATTTGGGCGTCCTCCTAGATGCCCGGCTGTCCATGGATGACCATGTAACAGCCGTGGCAAGGGGGGCGTTCCATCAGGTTCGCCTGATGCGCCAATTGCGCCCCTTATTGGACCGGGATGCCCTACGCACAGTCACCCATGCGCTAGTGACGTCTCGCCTGGACTACTGCAATGCTCTCTACATGGGGCTTCCCTTGAGATGCACTCGGAGACTGCAGTTGGTCCAGAACGCGGCCCGCGCGGGTGATTATGGGGAGGACTAGATACTCCCCTGTAACACCTCTCCTGCGCGAGCTGCACTGGCTTCCTGTAGTCTACCGAGTGCGTTTCAAGGTTTTGATTATGATCTTTAAAGCGCTTCATGGCACAGGGCCTAGTTACATGCAGGATCGCATCCTGCCCCATACATCCCTACGACCAATCCGCTCACACAGAGAGGGACTTCTTCGGGTGCCATCCGCCAAACAGTGTCGGGGGGCGACACCCAGGAGCAGAGCCTTCTCTGTGATGGGCCCAGCGCTGTGGAATGACCTCCCCCGTGACATCAGGACTACTTCCGATCTCCGCTCCTTCCATGTACAGCTGAAGACCCACCTCTTTCAATTATCTGGCCTGGCTCAACCGTAAATTTTTCTTACTCCTCCTGACAGTTCTTTTAAATTTTAAAATTTTAAATTTTAAATTGTGTTTTACAATTGGGGTATTTTAATGGTGACTTTTAATTGTCCATGTGATGTAATTTGTTACCTCCTCCGTGCATGTATGTCCTGTATATATGTATGTTTATGTGTTGTATATGTTTTATATGCTCCATTGTACGCCGCCCCGAGTCCTGTCTGGAAAGGGAGCGGCTAATAAATTTAAATTTAAATTTATTATTATTATTAACTTGTTCCACTGATTGATTGTTCTAACTGTCAGGAAGTTTCTCTTCAGTTCTAAGTTGCTTCTCTCCTTGATTACTTTCCACCTGTTAGGGATGTAACCCTAGGCTTGGCTTGGCAATGTATGTGTCAGGCCTGTAGTTATGTTTCTTTTAGGATCTTTGGCCTGCCACACTTTCTTATAATTTCCTATGCAGTTTCATTACTGTAGTAGTTGGGAGTGGGGAATAGAAAGAAGTAGGATTGTGGAATGTATTGTTGTCATTCTTTTATAGAAGCTCAAGGTCATCTTTTGTCTCCGCACATCGGCACCTGACCAGAAGCAGAGGGGTGTAGATGCCAGTATACAAGCTATGATTACTTTACTGTTACTTTAAATGCTTAACAGATGTAATTGGCTTGTTACCTCAAGCAGCCATAAGAGGGAGCCAGAATGGTTGTTAGATCTCTCTCTCTGTGTTTTGTTAGAAGCTGGTCGGTGTATTTTGAGGTATTGTGGTTTGCAACTCTTAGCTATATTTTGTGTGCTAGACTGACTATTTTGATAACTGATTTACTGAACCGTGTATTACTTGGACTGTTAATCGGACTCTGAATAACTCTATATTTCTACATAGTAAACTACTATATTTTTATACTATTCAGTGTCTCTGTATGCTGGTTTGTGCATGTTATTCCATATCACTCTCATTACGCTTCTATGCATACTCGCTCTTCTAACGGAGAACTTAATAACTTAACACCACCCACTGCTTCTTGTTCTACCCTCAGGTGCCTTGGAGAATAGCTTGACTCCCTCTTCTTTGTGGCAACCCCTGAGATATTGGAACACTGCTATCATGTCTCCCCTAGTCCTTCTTTCTCTTAAGCTAGACATACCCAGTTCCTGCAACCGTTCTTCATGTGTTTTAGCCTCCAGTCCCCTAATCATCTTTGTTACTCTTCTCTGTGCTCTTTCTAGAGTCTCCACATCTTTTTTACGTCGTGGCAACAAAAACTGAATGCAGTATTCCAAGTGTGGCCTTACCAAGGCATTATAAAGTGGTATTAACACTTCACGTGATCTTGATTCTATCCATCTGTTTATGCAGCCTAGAACTGTGTTGGCTTTTTTGGCAGCTGCTGCACACGGCTGGCTCCTATTTAAATGGTTGTCCACTAGGATTCCAAGATTCCACTCACAGTTACTACTATTGAGCAAAGTACCACGTATGTTGTACCTGTGCATTTTATTTTTCTTGCCTAAATGTAGAAGCTTACTTTTTTCACCATTTAATTTCATTTTGTTAGATAGTGCCCAATGTTAAAGTTTGTCAAGATCCTTCTGTATCTTAAGCCTATCTTCTGGAGTATTGGCTATTCCTGCCAGCTTGGTGTCATCTGCAAATTTGATGAGTTCCCCATTTATTCCCTCATCCAAATTATTGATGAAGATGTTGAAGAGTACTGGGCCTAAAACAGAGCCTTGGGGTACTCCACTGCATACTTCCCTCCATGTAGATGCAGTTCCATTGAGGACTACACGTTGAGTGCGGTTGGTCAGCCAGTTACGAATCCATCTGGTGGTGATGCTGTCTAACCCACATTCTTCTACTTTATCTAGTAGTAGGTTATGGTCTACCTTATCAAAAGCCTTACTGAAGTCCAAGTAAACTATATCGACGGCATTCCTCTGGTCCACTAATTTTGTCACATTATCAAAGAATGCAATAAGATTAGTCTGGCATGATCTGTTTTTGACAAATCCATGTTGGCTTTTGGCTATTACTTTGTTTGCTTCTATGTGTTCGCAAATTCGTTGTTTGATTATCTTTTCCAGAATCTTTCCTGGAATTGAGCTCAGGCTGATAGGTTTGTAGTTTCCTGGATATATTTTTTTCCCTTTTTTGAAGATGGGAACCACATCAGCTCTTTTCCAGTCCTCTGTTAGTTCCCCGGTGCTCCAGGATCTCTGAAAGATATAATTCAGTGGTTCTGAGATCTCGTCTGCCAGTTCCTTCAGAACCCTGGTGTGTAATCCATCCAGTCCTGGTGATTTGAACTCGTCTAGGGTAGACAGGTGCTCACTTACCATTTTCTTCCCTATTTCAATTTGTGTTCCTAATCTGATTTTTGTGGTGCTGCTTTTGATAGGTTGGACTGTTTTATCCCTTTGTGTAAAGACAGATGCAAAACATAAGTTAAATAGTTCTCCTTTCTCCCTGTTGCTTGTCACCTTCTTGCCACTTTCTCCCAGAAATGGACAAATTGTTTCCTTAACTCTTTTCTTATTTTTAACATGTTGGAAGAAGCTTTTTTTTGTTATTTTTTACTTTTGTGGCAAGCCTTACTTCATTTTGAGCCTTAGCTTTCCTCACTTTTTCTTTACATGCTCGGGCTATTTGCTGATATTCTGCCTTAGTTATGTCTCCCCCCCCCCCAGTGGTGGGTTTCAATTTTTTTAGAACCTCTTCTGTAGGTGTGGCCTTCTTTGTGGGAGTGGCTTGCCAGCCATGTGACTGGATGGGCATGGCCAACTTATAAAATGTGGTGAAACTCACTTAACAATGCTCTTGCTTAGCAACCAAAATATTGGCTCAGAAACTCTGGCATTTGAAGCACGCAAGTCTTAAAGCTGTCAAGTTACAAGACCCTTGCTTCCCTAACCCTTTAGGAAAAAAAGCCCAGGTGTGTTCAAACTTGACACCTTTAAGACTTGTGGACTTCAACTCCCAGAATTCCTCCTCTTGCTCTTCATCTTGATGATGTGCAGATGGGCGGGGGGAGAGAGCTGGAACCAGTTCTAAATGGCACTGTAGATTTGTGGAACCTCTTCTATAGAAGAGGTTAAAACTGGCAGGAACCCACCCCTGCCCCCCCCTTTCCACTTTTTGTACTTATCTTTTTTGTCTTTCAATTTGTCAGAGAGTTCTTTATGCAGCCATGCTGGTTTCTTTTGGGAGCTGTTATTTTTCTTCTTCATTGGTATTGTGCTAGACTGGGCTTTTGTAATCTCATTTTTCAAAATTTCCCAAGCTTCTTGAGTTGTTTTCCCCTTGAGGATTCTCATCCATGGAATTTTTCCCAAGCTCTCTCTAAGTTTATTGAAATCAGCTCTCTTAAATTCCAAGACTCTAGTTTCACTTTGTTCTACTAATTGTGTTTGCATAATGATGAATTCCAATATTGCATGGTCACTTGCCCCCAGGGTTCCTGTGGCTTCAACACCTTCTAGCATTTCCTCTCTGTTAGTGAGAATTAAGTCCAATATGGCTGATCCCCTTGTTCCCTTCTCTACTTTTTGGGAAACAAAGTTGTCTGCTAGGTTTGCTAAGAACCTATTGGATCTTCCACTTGGTGCAGAGTTTGTTTCCCAGTTGATGTCAGGGTAGTTAAAATCCCCCACTACTATTGTGGTGTGCTTCCTACATACCTTAGTTAGCTGACTAGCAAAAAGTTCATCTACTTCCTCTGCTTGGTTGGGTGGCCTGTAGTATAGACCTATGGCAATCTCATCCCCCACAACCTTTAATATTGATCCAAATGCATCCCACCACAATAGTAATGGGAGATTTTAACTACGCTGACATCAACTGGGAAACAAACTCTGCACCAAGTGGAAGATCCATTAGGTTCTTAGCCATAGGTAAATATGGCTATGTCAATATGTGTATAAAAAACACAAAATGAGGTGGCCAGCAGCCGCGGATTAAGGAGCTTTGTGAAATGTTATGCCTACACGCAAAGTTTAGCGAGGGAGGAGAAGAGATACTTCCCTCTCTTGGCAGTGTTTTGCTTGAAAATATTTGAGAATCAGATCAGAGGGAAGGAAGAATGAGCCCTGTGAGGAGATGCTGCCGACGCTGCCGCCTGCAGAGACACAGACATAGCGAAGTTCATTGAAGACCTCTGGAAGCTGCAGAGAAAGCCTGCTATGCCTGGCGAGGGGGGAGGGAGAAGTGACAACAAGAAGGGCTATGTCTCTCTCCACACCTCTCACTTCTCTCCCACCCCACCTGCCACCCATCTCGCTAAAGAGATGGTGGGGAAGGGAAGCAGTCTGGAGTTGGGCTGCGAGACACTTGTCCTACCCGAGACTTGCAGCTCCATTGTGCTCCTCGCTGTTTTGTCCAGGGAAGTTGAACTCGTGAGATTTTTT
The DNA here is from genome assembly GCA_029891615.1 of Natrix natrix natrix. Taxonomy (NCBI): domain Eukaryota; kingdom Metazoa; phylum Chordata; class Lepidosauria; order Squamata; family Natricidae; genus Natrix; species Natrix natrix. The sequence goes on along the minus strand of JAKRSK010010171.1, from coordinate 4,086 downwards.
TTTACAGGGTGCTTCCCTGTACAAAACAGTGAGAAACATGATGGAGCTGCAAGTCTTGGGTAGGACGTGTGTCTTGCAGCCCAACTCCTCCCACCCCGCCCCATTGCTAACAGAATCCAGGCTGCTTCCCTTCCCCACCGTCTCTTTAGCGAGAGGGGTGGCAGGTGGGGTGGGGGAGAAGTGAGAGGCATTGAGCGAGATATGGCTCCTCTTGCCGTCTCTTCTCTCGTCCTCGCCCAGCATGGCAGGCTTCCTCTGCAGCTTCCAAGCCAGGGCAGAGAGGAGGCAAAATGCTCACCCCTGGGCATGAATCAGACGCTTCACTGGAGAAACTGCCCCATGCCAGCCCAGGCTTCCTAAATCTCTCACTCCCCAGATTGTCTGCTTCGCAAAGAAAGCCCAACCTGACGCAGGGCGGTGATGGGACATGTCAGAGCAGTGCCAATCAGCTGCTCAGCCGGCGCAAAGAACAGGGAGGGGAGGTGATGGGGGTGAGAGGACATGCAGTCCCATGCTTGCCGCCTCCTGCACCCCCAGAATAATAAGACCCTCCCTCCATAATAATGCCAAGGCCATATTTAATGGGTCAAAAAAATATATGACCCTGTCTTATTTTCGGGGAAACACGGTATCTTCATCAAAATGTATTCTCTGGAACAGACTTTATGATTGGTATAAGACAAGGTGACAAGACTGGAACAAACTGTAAATAATGTGATTGGACAGAAGGATAGATAATGTACTAAGTAGGCTAACAGTCAATGGATGAGACTAGTTGTTTATAATGTGATTGAATGGTCACTTCGACTTCACGGTACTGCATTGTTTTAAATGTAAAAACAATAAAAATATATTCAAAAAAAGTATTCTCTTAATAAAAAACATATCACTTACGTTGCCGTAGAAAATTTGATAAAGTTTATTTAAAACCAGAGAATTTGAGTTTGCTATTTTATGGGACAATTTGCACACATTCCTCCTATGTTTCTATTTCTCACAGGAGAGGCCATCTGATGGAAATTGAGATGTTATCATCAACATACCAATTGTGCATTACCCAGGATTAAATGACCACATGTCACAGGACTCTGTGATTTGTAGCTGCCTTCTGACTTTGATGACTGTCATACCTTGAATGACATTAGTGGAAACATTTCCTCATTAAAGAAATTTGATTGTGATGTTGGGCATGGATAGAATGAGTCCCGTGGAGACCTTCTGTGCACACAGATCTCAAAGAACAGCGTAGTTTACCATGGAAGTCCACAAGATGAAATGTCACAAGAAATTATTAACATACTGTATACAATGATGACTTTCTTTGCTCATTCCTCTCAGGGAAATTCTGCCCAACATTGATGAGGCAATACTGCAGATCTGGATGTGAAGGGGGTTTAAACTCTGCTATTTCAAAAACAATTGAATAATGGGAGGAAAGTTCTTTAAAGCCTCAAACATCTAAGGAAACAACCATATATGAATAGAAAAACTGATATTGAGCACTATCATTTAATGCACTAATGATTTGATTTAAATCATTCTTTCAGTTTTTGATATGTAATTCAATGGCAAACTTAATTCAAATTCTTCCCTCAATTTTAATGTAGCTTCACCAGAGTTCAAAGATAATATTTTACCATACATCCAGCACTCTGGTTTCACCACGATTTCTTTTCTAAAAAAAAGCTTCTTGGGGGAGATAACCAAAGAAGAAACTTCCTTCTTTTATATTTATTCCAAACTCTTACATTGGCACGTCTAGCAAAGTGATTATTAAAATCAACATTAAATTTAACATTATCATACCATAAATTACTGTGTCATCATAACATTAATTCGTGGCCCCCTAATTCAAGTAGCCTCTTATTCTGGAGGTTCACCCACTCTTATAACCAGGCCAGACAACATGCCTCAAAATACAAATAGAGGTCTAGTAAACCCAAACCCCCTTTTTCCTCAGCATTTTGCAATAGTTTGTACTTAATCCTTGGTTTTTCCCCTTGCCATATAAACTCAGAAATATCTGAAATAATAAACACATCTTTAATAAGACATATTCCTTCCATACAGGGCACTGAACAGCACTAAGCACACACTTTGAAAACATGATAAACCAAAAACTAACAACAGGAATATTGTGACCAGTTGCAGCACTTCATAAAAATTCTTTTATGGACAAAGTCCTCCTCCATGTCATCATTTATTAGAACTCTTATCACACTCTAAACATGCCAAAAAGACAAATATAAATTAGGAAACTCCTTGCATTAGTTAGAAATTCTTGTTCCTTACTATATTTTCTCTGCAATTCAGATCTGGCCTTAGAAGAATAATGTAGCATTTGGGGAAAAAGATACAAGCCAAGAGAGCAGCTCCAGAGGCCAAAATGGAGAAGATCTCCACAGCTACCATGGACTTCCCTTTGGTGCTCAGGTAGGTGGGGAGGAAGGAGATCCAAACACTGCAAAAGACCAGCATGCTGAAAGTAATGAACTTGGCTTCATTAAAACTGTCAGGCAATTTCCTAGCTAGAAATGCCACTGTGAAACTGACAAGGGCCAAAAGACCTAGGTAAGCAAGGACACTATAAAACATCACAGCTGAGCCTTGCTTACATTCCAAGATGATCTCTCCAAACAAGGAGTGGAAATCAAAGTTAACAAATGGGGGAGAGATTCCCAGCCAGGTGGCACAAAGAACTGCTTGTATCAGGGGACAGGCTATGACAATGGAGTTGGTCAGTAGTTTTCCCAAGAATTTCCTTGTCTTGTTCCCTGGTTTGGTGGCAATGAAGGCCAGAACCACCATGACAGTTTTTGCCAACACAGAAGAAACTGCAAGGGAAAAGAGAACGGCAAAGGCAGATTGTTGGAAGAGACAGGTGACCTTCCCTGTTTGACCAAGGAAAAGGAAGGAGCAGAGGAAACAGAGCAAGAGGGAGACCAGGAGGATGTAAGTGAGATCTCGGTTGTTGGCCTTGACGATAGGTGTGTCATGATGTTCATAAAAAATCACCAGGACTGCAGAAGTGATCACAGAGAAAAAGACAACAAGAAAAACTAAAATGTATCCCAGGGAGTCTTGATAAGCAAGGAAGTGGATCTTCTTGGCAATGCATTGGTCCTTGTCCTTGTTGGGAAATTCGTCTTCTGGGCACTCCCACGTAACACCTCTCCTGCGCGAGCTGCACTGGCTACCTGTGGCCTTTCGGGTGCGTTTCAAGGTATTGATTACCATCTTTAAAGCGCTCCATGGCATAGGACCTAGTTATCTGCAGGATCGCATCCTACCACACACGTCCCTGCGACCTATCCGCTCACACAGGGAGGGACTCCTCCTGGTGCCGTCTGCTAGGCAATGCCAGCGGGCGACACCTAGGAGTAGGTCCTTCTCTGTGATGGGCCCAACCCTCTGGAATGACCTCCCCCCCGACATTCGAACTACCACCGACCTCCGTTCCTTCCGTCAAAAATTAAAGACTCACCTATTTCAATCAGCTGGCCTGGCACTCTCTTAGTTTTACCTCCCGGGGATTTATTTTAATTGGGTTTGGGTTTTTAATTGGGGATGTTTTTTAGGGTTTTAGAATATATTTATTTCTTGTACAGCCTATCTCCTCCATCCAAATGTATTTAATTGTTTTATGATTGTATTTTTATCTGCATTGACTGTACACCGCCCCGAGTCCCTTTTTGGGAGAGGGGGCGGTCTAGAAATCCAAGAAATAAAATAAAAATAAAATAAATCTCGTGGCAGTTTTTATTGTTAAGGGTGTAATCTGGACAAATCCTGTCTGGAGAATAGTGGGAAGAACTCCAAAAGGGAAAAGGGTGCTCTCATATTTACCCATTTCAGAAAATAGGAGAAAATCATATATCCATAAGTAATAGATGATGTAAGCATAAAGATTTATAACGAACAATATCTCTAGTTATTTCCCCTCCCCTCTAATGTTACTATCTTAGACAAACAAGTTTTCTCTTAATAATAAGAGAAAATAATATTGGCATAGACATTTTGTTAAAGATGATTGAACATTTGAGTTTGCTTTCTATAGGCAAATTTGCACACATTCCTCCTATGTTT
>JAKRSK010010170.1:0-16438 GCA_029891615.1 Natrix natrix natrix | reverse complement strand
TAGTTCAGGGCCCCACTCACGAAGGGGGCCACACACTGGACCTCATTTTTGTATTTGAACAGTGGACGAGTGATCTGGGAATAGGGGACTTAGTCATCACGCCCCTGTCATGGTCAGACCACTCATCCCTCCGGCTGGACTTCCCTGGCGCTATCCCCCACAGCGAGGAGGCGGAACCAGACTCTACAAGCTGGTACCGCCCCAGGCACCTGATGGAATCGGATAGATTCCAGACGGAGCTTGGGCCAATACCTGTAGCCTTCTCCCGCTCCCACTCCGAGGACCTAGTGACTGCCTGGAATAGGGCGACGACTGGGGCCTTGGACCGGGTTGCGCCTCTGCGACCTCTCCTGCGGCATCGACCCACCCGGGCTCCTTGGTTCACTGAGGAGCTAAGGATGATGAAGCGCCACAGGAGACGTCTAGAGAGCAGGTGGAGGTCCTCACGCTCCGAATCTGACCGAACACAGGTAAGAGCCTATTTGCGGACTTACCTTGTGGCAATAAGAGCGGCCAAGCGTAGACATTGTGCCGCCCTTATTGCGTCCGCAGATAACCGCCCTGCCGCCCTGTTTCGGGTGACCCGCTCCCTTTTATTGCAGGGGACGCGGGAGACACCCTTACAGGGAAGAGCAGAGGAGTTTGGGGAATATCTTCAGGACAAAATCGATCAGATCCGGAGCGGATGGACCTCCGTCAGTGGACCAGACGAGCCGTCAACAGCGAGTCTTGAGAGACCATTCTGGGAGGAGTTTGACTCTGTTGCCCCCGAGGATTTGGACAGGTTGCGAGGACGGCTGCCACCCACCACATGTTCAATGGACCCGTGCCCCTCCTGGCTGGTACTGGCAGCCTGGGAGGTGACACGAGGCTGGCTTCTGGGCCTGGTGAACGCCTCATTGGGTGAGGGTTACTTACCAACTGCCTTGAAAGAGGCGGTGGTGAGACCCTTGCTCAAGAGACCTTCGCTCGACCCAATGGAGCTAGCTAATTACCGTCCAGTCTCCAACCTCCCCTTCTTGGCGAAGGTTGTTGAGAATGTGGTGGCGCAGCAGTTTCCACGACACCTGGACGAATCCGACTATCTAGACCCACGCCAGTCCGGCTTCTGACCCGGGCACCCGGGCGGCGCCTAGGAGTAGAGCCTTCTCTGTGGCGGGCCCAGCCCTGTGGAATGACCTCCCTCCGGATATTAGGAATACCTCTGACCTCCGCTCCTTCCGTATTAAGCTTAAGACCCACCTATTCCAAGCAGCTGGCCTGGCTCAACTTTGATTTAACCATATCGCTCCTGACGGGTTTTTAACTGGGTATTTTAATTACATTTAATTTCTAGGGGTTTTAAATACAGTATTTTAATTGTTTTTATTAATCGATCTCCTCCTTATATATATGTATGTATGTTTTAGTGTACCTTGTTATATGTTTGTTTTGTTTGCATATTTATTTCGAATGTTTTGTTGTACACCGCCCCGAGTCCTTCGGGAGGGGGCGCGGCTAAGAAATAAATATATTATTATTATTATTATTACAGCACTGAGACAGCCTTGGTCGCGTTGGTTGATGATCTCTGGAGGGCCAGAGATAGGGGTTGTTCCTCTATCCTGGTCCTATTAGACCTCTTGGTGGCTTTTGATACCATCGACCATGGTATCCTATTGCGCTGGTTGGAGGGGATGGGAGTCGGAGGCACCGTTTTGCGGTGGTTCGGCTCCTACCTCTCCGACCGGACGCAACGTGTGTTGGCAGGGGGGCAGAGGTCGTCCCTGAGGCCACTCACTTGTGGGGTGCCACAGGGGTCGGTCCTCTCGCCTCTCCTGTTCAACGCATATGTGAAGCCGCTGAGTGAGATCATCTGTGGTTTTGGGGTTGAGTACCACCTGTACGCTGATGACACTCAGCTGTACATTTCAACCCCAAACCACCCCAACGAGGCTGTCGAAGTGATGTCCCGGTGTTTGGAAGCCGTCGGGGTCTGGATGGGGGACAACAGACTCAAACTCAACCCCTCCAAGACCGAGTGGCTGTGGGTACCGGCACCTCGGTTCAGCCAGCTGACACCATCGCTGGCCATAGGGGGCGAACAACTGTCCCCTGTGGAGCGGGCGCGCAACTTGGGCGTCCTCCTTGATGCCCGGCTGTCAATGGAGGACCATGTGGCAGCCGTGGCAAGGGGGGCGTTCCACTAGGTTCGCCTGGTGCGCCAATTGCGCCCCCTACTGGACCGGAGTGCCCTGCGCACGGTCACTCATGCACTGGTAACGTCTCGCCTGGACTACTGCAATGCCCTCTACATGGGGCTTCCCTTGGGACGCATCCGGAGACTGCAGCTAGTTCAGAACGCAGCCGCGCGGGTTATCATGGGGAGTACAGTGTTCAGGAGTTAAGGAAAGGATTACAGCCACTGCAGCAAAGTGAATATGGCAGGGATGATAGAGAGTAACCTCTCCCCCATTTCCCAACTTGGACTTCCATTCCTTGTTTGGAGAGACCATCTTGGAATGTATGCAAGGCTCAGCTTTAATGTTTTATATTGTCCTTGCCTACCTAGGTCTTTTGGCCCTCATCAGTTTCACAGTGGCATTTCTAGCTAGGAAATTGCCTGACAGCTTTAATGAAGCCAAGTTCATTATTTTTAGCATGCTGATCTTTTGCAGTGTTTGGATCACTTTCCTCCCCTCCTACCTGAGCACCAAAGGGAAGTCCGTGGTGGCTGTGGAGATCTTCTCCATTTTGGCCTCTGGGGCTGGTCTCTTGGCTTGCATCTTTTTTCCCAAATGTTATATTATTGTATATGATCTGAATTGTAGAGAAAATATAGTAAGGAAGAAGAATTTCTAACTAATGAAGGATTGCCTCATTATATTTGTCTTTGAGGCATGTTTAGAATGTGATAATCGTTTTAAAAAGATTGATAAGAAGGAGGAACTTTTACATTAAATCATTCCTTATTAAGTATTGCAACTGGTTACACTTTACTTATGGTCCGCAACTATCTTCGAGTCTTTGTTTATCATGTTTTCAATATGTCTTCAATTATCATGTTTTCAATGTGTCTTCAGTAATGTCCAATGTTCTGATTGCAAAGTGTTAATTTTTACCAAGGAAATTTTCTCATTTTATTCATTTTAATTTAGTTCAATATTTGAAGTTAGTCCATTAAAGGGATGTGTTCAGAATTAGTGTTTTAAGCAAATATGACTTTTTTCCTTAGATATCTGAGGTGAAGTGTCTTGTTCTGTTTGTCTTCTCTTGATATCAGCCTTATGTGGTGTTGTGGTCACTTGGTGGTATGACTGGTTGCTTGTGAGGCCCAAACTGGTGAGGAGGTGGTCAGTTCTGTCATTCATTAGTCATTTGGATGGTCCTGTTTCTTATAGGTTCATATGTTGGTTCTAAGTCAATGTGTTTATCGATGAACCCTTTTATAGAGTGTCAGGGTTCAATGAATTCATGTATATGATGGGTTTTGGCATGGCCAATGATTTTGGCTTTGGCCCAGTCAAACTAATATTGTTCATTTTCGACATGGCTCAAGACCAGGGACTTCTGGTTATGACTTCCGGCTGGTGTTCATGAATTCTAGTTTTCAAGTGTTGTCCTGTTCATCCAACATAGAACTGGTTGCAGTTGTTGCAATTGATTTTATATTTTACGTTGGTGCTTTCTTCATTCTGTAGTTTGCCTTTCATCTTTGTTAGTTCTTATCTGAGGGTTAAATGAGGGTTGTGAGCTATTGCTGTTCCCAGGGGTTGCAGTACCCTTGCAGCTATTTCTGAGAGCAAGCTCAGGGAACAAACCACTGTCTAAAGGGGGGGGGGAACCACTTTGCAGGAGTCCAAATGGGAAGTGACCAAGGCATGACTCGCTTTGAGCAGAACCACCAGTCCTGGGTAGCGCACAATTGTTGTGTTGATGATAACATCTCCATTTCCACCAAATGGCCTCTCATGCGAGAAATAGAAACATAAGAGGAATATGTGTGAATTGGCCCATAGAATAGCAAACTCAAATTCTCTGGTTTTCAATCAGCTTCAACAAAATGTTTATGGAAATGTAACTGATATGTTCTTTTATTAAGAGAAAACTTCTTGGTTAAAGGTAGTAACAATATAAGGGTGGGGAAATAACTAGAGATTTTCTTCATTATGAATATGCACGCTTACATCCTCTATTACTTAGGCATATATGATTCTCTCCTCTTTTCTGAAATGGATAAATATAAGTGCATCCTTTTGTCTTCAAGTGTTCCTCCTAATTTCTGGACAGGATTTATCCAGGTTGCACCCTTAACAATAAAAACTGCCATGAAATTTGATTATCGGTTTTCGGTCCTGCATTTCATTCCACAGTGGTTTTGGGAGGGAGTGGGGGGATGAAGGATTAAGCAGTTGTAATAGCCACACAGACATTATGATTGGTCCTTGTTGAGCAATGATAATGAAAAAGTAACTTTGCAACCTATCACCTTGACAACATTGACAGGTTTGTAAAAACTGGACATAAAACTGGAATCATTCCATAATAGTTGCAACATTGTCACTTAGCAAACACGTCCAGCATTATTTTGAAAGCAGCCACCAGAGACATCATTCAATTTTGATCACTTGGAAAATGGTGGCCATTTCTCTAATTGTGCCATGCAGCCATTTGACAAAGTGATCCATTCTGCTTTTCTCATGCAGTCTATGCAGTATTGCGGAAATATTTGGATCTCCCATGGCTGGTGGGGTTTCAAGTAGGTGTCAACAACAGTGATTTTTGGTCTACATAGTGTGAGCGGCCAAGGGTCGGACACAACAGAATGGCTGATGATGACAATGGTGATGTTAATAGATCAGATTTTTCTAGAGAGCATCAGTACACAATAAGCCTATTTTGATTTGTATTGCCTGGACACCTGACTGCCCATGCTTGGTGGTTGATGACATTAAAGACCACCAAGTGGTCATGTTGATCCAGAATAGATGCACTGCCTTCATCCTGCTCCTTAAAAAGTTCATCTAAAAGTGCAACCAATACCATTTCCATCCTATATCAGTCCTGAACCTTCAAAGAAATGAGGATTTATCCAAAGTCCACCAAAATTGTACAATATGATGTGACCCAGCAATTGTTTCTTGAGTACGAGCCAAGCCAAGTAATCCTTCATAGGTGGGTGAACAACTCCATCTCTCAGGGATGAATTCATGCTGGGTGCCTCTCAACTATAGGCTTGTTCCAAATAACTCCTGACTTTCGGCCTCCACTCTTGCACCACTCTTGCCTCCACCCTCTCTCTTGCTCACATGGGTGCTGAGATTCTCCACAGCTCAATTTCATTCTGTTTAACAACCTTAACATATTGGAGAAGTGACACAACATTTACAAAGACCTTTCTTGAGATAGCTACAATACTGTTCCGTGAGAAGAAACTAATAGGCCAAGAAGACCCTAGACTGAATAAGAGTCCTAAGCATTACAGTGCTATCTCATTCAGAACCAAGGATGAAAAATACCACTTCTGGGAGAATCAATCATGCACAGCTGTTTTTGTTTGCTGGGGTTATTTTTTTTCAAACTTAGACTCTTCCTTTCTATCTAACTTTGATGCACTAATGCAAAACCTCGATAGCACTGCTTGGTCAATCAGTGGTTGAACAACTGAATATCATCAACATACGAATGATACCAGACCTCAAACTGAGAAGGCTGTCCAGGTGCACCCTGAAAGTCAATGGATTTGGCTCAATCTCTCTCTCTTGCAACCATCACTGGATGGAACCACCTTCAGATGAAGGAGAGACTCACATAACAGTATGCACCCATTCCTGTTACTCCAATTTCTAATTTCATCTCCCTGTCAAGAGGTTGTTAAAAAAACTGGCCATTCCATCCAAGCATTGCCATGACTGCTCACAGTTACAAGGCCACAACTGGGTCTCATGTGCCACCAAACCCCATTATCACTCATACTAGCTGACCATCTAAGGCCCGGGCCAAACTCCATCCTGTATGCATGGGGTCAGTTCCATGGAGGTCAAATACAAAGCATCCCCATGACTCCATCTGTTCTGTGCATTACAAGAAACACAAACATGTTTTTTTTTTCCTTTCTGGTGAATGAGAAGCTGTTGATACATGGGTAGAACAATTGCTCTTCCTTGCAATTATCAGAAGTACAGTGATTCTTAATGTATCCTCTGTGGATTTCTAGATACAAAAAAATCCAAGATAAAACCTGCTTTAAAATATATATATTTGAGTTCTGCAGATGGGGGCGGAGCATGTGATATTTGTCTGTCTTGCAAAGAGCTCACTCCTGTGTTGGAAGAGATTCACATGCCTTTGTTTCTTCTATGGTCACAGCCAAAATACAGGTAAGAGGAAGCATTGTTGATATAAATTTCTCCAGGTGCCATCCAGGTCACACAGGTGGTGTCTGATCAGCTACGTTTCAGTGAGATTTTAAGAGTAAATCAATTCAGTTTCTGCATAAAACCTTGATTTCTGTTCTAGGAGGGAAGGAGATAAGGATGACCAGGCAGGAGTCATGCTGCTTCTGATGCTGATGCTCTTCTGGCTCATGGCTCCAACTACAGCGAAGAGGCTGCAAACCATATGTGGGCTCAGGGATTATATTCCATTATGGGAAAGCTACTATAGGCCTGGTGATCTCATTATTGGTGGGAATTTGCCTTTGGGAACCATTTTAAAACCTTTTGTCCCAGACTTTAATACATTGAATCTCCTTGTAAATAATGTGTAAGTTTCAGATGGAAGAAAAACATGCAGTTAAATATTCTCTTTGCTTTAAATTCAGGGACCCGTTTCAGAAATAAAATAGGCTGCAATTCTCAATCTCTTCCTCACGGAGATAATAAATAACAAACACGAAGGGGGTCAGTAGAACATTAGAACCTGTCCTGGCATACTGAAGAAGTTGAATTGTTATATTAACCTGGAGAGTAACTTGGGGTGGAAAATCCAAATAAAAGCTCAACACTCTTCAATTGTTCAAGAGTTACAAAAATTCCTCAGTGTTGGAATCAGCATTGTTCATGTACGTATATTGGCTGTCAGTAAATCTATGATGTGACTCTTATTGTAGTCCTGTGGTCAGAAATGTTTACCACACCTGCAGTAGCTTTTCTAAAAGAGACTCTAAATAGTTAGCATAAAAGAGGATGAGCTAGGAAGGATTGCAACCACTGGAGCAAAGTGAAGATGGGAGACATGATAGAGGGCTATAAAACTATCCACAATATGGATAGAAAACCTGGTTTTCTTTCTCATAAAGCCATCCATATTTAGCCAATGGAGATCCTTTGAAAAAACCCAAATCCAAGGAAATTTGAGAACCCCCCCCCCAAACAGTGAAGCAAATTCTACCAGCACATATGACCTTTCCTGTAATGTTCCCCATTGTTTTTCTCACTGCAGTATTGTACCCAGTAACTACCAGCAGTTCCTTGCATTGGTGTTTGCTGTCTCCCAGGTCAATAAGGATTTTCTTCTGCTCCCCAACATCACCCTTGGCTTCCACATCTATGGCCATTTCCAGAGGGAGGTCAATATTGCCTTAAACAGTCTTTCCATGCTCTCCTCGCGAGCCCAAGTGGTTCCAGGTTACAAATGTGACCTGCAGGACACTCTGCTCTCTGTCATTGGTGGTCTCAGTGCCATGTCCTCAAGGCAGATGGCTTCCATCTTCAGCATCTTTAAGGTCCCACAGGTAAGAGAGCTCCATTGGATAGAGTATACAGTAGACAAAGATCAGAAGCACACACAGAAGTCAAAGATGAAACCAAAGGTAGTTTTTATGGGGAGGGGCACATTATGAGCGTGTGACTCTTAGTTCATATTTGATAAATGGATAGCTGTTTTTTTTTAGTGCCCTTTATTCTCTTTCTTAGCTTGATGTTTTCTTCTCTGGTCTTCTGACCTACCACAGCCAATCCAAATGTGCACCTAAGAATGGAAGGTGATTAAACTTGTCACTTAAGAAGAGTCAGCCCGACTGCTGGAACCATAAACCACACAATGACAACCTCTAAAGTCCCCATAACACTTTCCTTTGTCTTTGAAATATTTTAGTTTATCACTTTTTCCAGCTTGGTGTTGGCTTTGAGTTCACTGCGGGAGACAGAATTGACTTCCCTTCCTTCTTCTGGATGAATCCCAAGGAATCTCCTCAGTATGTGGGTTTAGTTCGGCTGCTCCTGTATTTCCAGTGGAACTGGGTTGGGCTTTTGGTCCCTGAAGATGACAGAGGAGAAGATTTCATCTCAACTCTGACACTGATGCTCCAGGAGAAAGATATCTGCGTGGCCTTCACTGAAAGATTGAAAATGGAAGATATGAAAATCACAGTCAATAAATTATTTCGCATTTTCATAACCTGGTCTAAACTTGAAGTGTTCATTTTGTTAGGAGATTCCACTGTTACTAGCAGTATACAAGTTGCTGTGGCTGTGTATGAAGATTCCAAAACCATATCATTATGGAAAGTTTGGATCTTAACTTCCCATTGGAAACTTAGTATGGAGGAATTTGAAAATGTATTGCTATATATAAAGCCTTTCCATGGGGTCTTGCATTTTAGGGACCACTCTGGGGATGTCACGGAATTCTGCCATTTCCTCCTGTCTTTAGACCCCTTCAACCTCCAGGGAGATGTTTTTCTCCCTCTATGGTGGGAATTTGTCTTTGGCTGCAAGATCCAAAAATCAGGAAAGACTCATCCAAAGGGGAAAAAACAATGTACAGGAAAGGAGAAGGTGCAGAATCTGCCCAATTACACTATTGAAAAAAGCATGACAGGAGAAAGTTACAATATCTACAATGCCTTTTATGCTCTGGCACACGCTTTACATGCAATGTATGGATCCAGAGTTCGACCAACCATGATGAGGCTTAGTAAGAAGATCTCAAATATCCAGTCATGGCAGGTAATTTCCGTGGCTTTTGACTCAGCCCATAGACACTTGAATTGGAAGCTCCCCATATGGATTTCTTCAGTTCCTGATTAAATGTCTGTTGACTCTCATACCAATTCATCTGAGACCCTGTCCTATCTTTTTAGTTTAGCATTTGTTGTGCTACTCAGCTTGCTGTATGGAAACAGCTTCTGATTAATAATGCATGGAAACTAACCAAGGAGAGAAGCAACCTAGAACTAAGGAGAAATTTCTTAAGGAACGGTTTACCTTTAGAGCTTTTGGGTGCTGCATTGCTGGATTCAGTCAAGAAGAGACAGGATAGCCAATTGTCTAAAATTGTAGAGGGTCTGTTGCTTGAGCAGGGGGTTGGACTAGAGGACCTCCAATGTCCCTTCCACTACTGTGATTCTGTTTCTATGTCAACCATGGCACAGAGCAAGATACAAAGTGATCCTTATGGGTTCCTGGTCTGAAATTCATCAGAATGTCCTGGAAAATAATGGAAGAAAATAATTTGGCTGAAAGTTAAAAACAAACTATGATGTAAATGAGAGGATGTAAAAGGAAAGATCCGATCAACAATTTGTTTCTATAATATGTGTAAAGTTATATTTAAAAGTAAAAAAAAAAACTTTGGAAATAAAAAAGGCTAATATGTTGGATCTCTCTGAATAGTGAAGTGATCAACCAGGTCAGATGCTTCCTAAAATTAAACTTAAATTATGGAACTAAAATTCTTGTGTTTTGGTAAAATTTGAGTTGGAAACCATGCCCAGAAAAAAGAGAAAATTTTTAGTTTCAGAGTTAAATATACCTGATTCCTCAGATCACCACTAAGAGATGGAATTAGCTTCTCAAATAAAAGCCTATCTTCTCAAGATGATAGGAGCCACAATGTCTCATTTGTAGCTGTACTCCAAATACTCCAATTTCTAAAGGTCTCTTTTCTTTCAGATTCTTCCCTATTTGAGGAATGTGCAGTTCAACAACAGTGCTGGAGAGGAAGTCTCCTTCTCAGGAGATGGACTGGGATCTGCACATTATGATCTTCTCAACTGGGTTCTCTTCCCCAATCGATCTTTTATCCCCATGAAAGTTGGGCAAGTAAATCTAGAGGCTCCCCCAGGCCAGGATTTCACCATTAAATCTGATGGAATCATCTGGGCCACAAAAGTGAGCTGAATGGAAGTGTTGTAAGTTCAGGGAAAGATTCATTCTCTTCTAGAGATGCGGAATTGTGGAAAACCGGGGCTCAATCTTCCCAGTTGGGCCAGAGGCCTTCTCCGGGGGGCGATTTCATGAGATGGAGAGTGAAGACACCACACAAGGTTCCTCGGGATGAGATCGCACCCAGAGTTGCCTCTGGGGACCTCTTTTATTGGTAAACAATGAAGGGCGGAGTAAAGGGTACATACATAGGTTTATCACTACCATATTAGGTCATGATTACATTTGGCTGCTCATCCTGGCATTGTGTTGATGAGGTCCTTTTGTCTCCTTTGTTTTCCTCCTAAAGTGGTTCAGCCTCCTTCCAGAGGCCTGCACGTAGTGGAAAATTACCAGAGATAGTTCTTCTGAGCACATGTTCTTTTGTTTAGTCCTTAATGGTGGATCAGATACTACTGCAACACGGAATATCTTTCTAAGCTGAAAAATAATTAATTTATTCAGAAATCATGACAGTCATTTGGTGAAAAATCCGCTTTGCATGTAACACAATTTTGGTCTGGTTTGTGTCATTCCACAAAGGGTTAGGCTTGGGAACATCATCTGCTTGAAATGCAGGATGCAATTACAGTAAGCATCAGTGATTTCCATGGAGAATTGTCACTCAGTTGTATCCTCACAGTTTTTTTTCTTTTATACATGCTCTTGTCCCATGACAAGCCTTCCTCTGCAGGCTGAGATTCCAGATCCACTCTCCCACATCCATGGCTGTGTCAGGAATGCCCCTGGCCTGATTCCCTCAGGAATGTTCTTGATTTCTGATAGCTGGTGGCAATATATTTCTTTAGAAGAGATTCTGAACATAGAAGTAGGAATAAGGAAGGGAAATAGGAATTGGGAAAATAATGAATGTAGAAGGTTCATTGCTTAGGTCACCTCAAGCCTTTCTCTCTTCCCTTTCAGAAGGTGCCCTTTTCCAGGTGTGGCATGAAGAGGTGCCAGGCAGGAGAGAGGAGAAGAGTTCCAGAGGGCAAGCAGGTTTGCTGCTACCAATGTGATGCTTGTCCAGAAGGGACATTTTCTAATCAGACAGGTAGATCAAACTACAAATATTAATCTTCCAGGATCAAAGAAGACATTTATTAAGTCATTTTTTCAGTTATTATTGTCATTTTATATCAGTGTGACATGAAATTATATATTTCAGCAAAATCTTTCAGTTTACAGATATAAACTGCCCTGGCCACAGAGGCCACCTTTCCCCGATAATCAGCAGTTCCATGCAGGATAGCTTTAGTGCAGAATTTATGAATGTCCAACTAGGATTTCCATTGCTACTCTAACCTCCAATTGCAAAAACCACCTTCCAATCTTTCCTGAGGAAGTGGGGTGTGCGCTCCAAGCTTTAATTTTTATGATTCAGAATGTGCTCCTTCCACCAGCTCTATCAACCTCTGAGGAAATAGACCTGCCAGGGAAAGAGGACATTCATCTATTTATGTCCATTTGATAGAGCAGGAGGGAACAAAAAACATCTAATGAACAGATTTGAAGTACAAAGCAGAGTGTCAGGCCTGGAAGCCCTCTTTTACATTGGTCCCTTAAGCCTGCCAAATATTCCACTATGGGAAACTGGGAGGGAGGATTGTATGATGCATGGGGGATATATAGTCAAAATAACATTCTTTCTCAGTCGGTTAAGGTCATGTTGCCCCTGCACCTGTTTGACATGATTGGGAGGAAGCTTCTCTTGGGACAGTGTCTGATTGGACCATGTGATGCACATGTGGGTGCTGGGAAGGGACTTGAACTTTCACTTGAGTGTGGAAAACCTGGAAACTTGCACATTTGGGTTTTTCCAGATGTGCCAATATGACATTCCTAATAAATTGGAACTTTGAGGAAACTTGCGCCTAGGAGTTTTATTTCATTGGGGGTGTTACATGGAACCCTGAGAGGTTAAGGCAGAGATAATATACACAGAAACAAAACAGCAGCATTCCTGGATGACAGATCTGTCATTCTTCTTAGTGTTCCATTACAAAATGGGGGGGAAAAGCCAGGCAGGAACCTCAGACCGAAAGCCATATTACTCGTGGAGGTCCACAGTGAATGGATAGCTGGAACTGAACAAAACCTTGACTCTGGCTAATCTATCTCCTGTATCACCTCTATGGGAGGGATAATGTGTATGGTAGTTGCTCACGTAATCCTTAGACAAAGACTTGTTTCCAGATGCAGCTCACTGTGATCCCTGCCCAGAAGACCAATATCCCAACAAGGACAAGGACCAATGCATTGACAAGAAGATCCACTTCCTTGCCTATCAAGACACCCTGGGATACATTTTAGTTTTTCTTGCTCTCTTTTTCTCTGTCATCACTTTTGCAGTCTTGGTGATTTTCTATAAACATCATGACACGCCGATTGTGAAGGCCAACAACCGAGATCTCACCTACATCCTCCTGGTCTCCCTCCTGCTCTGCTTCTTTTGCTCCTTTCTTTTCATTGGTCAACCTGGGAAGGTCACCTGTCTCACACGACAAGCTGCCTTTGCCATTCTCTTTTCTCTTGCAGTTTCTTCTGTGTTGGCAAAAACTGTCATGGTGGTTCTGGCCTTCATGGCTACCAAGCCAGGGAACAAGACAAGGAAACTCTTAGGAAAACCACTGACCAACTCCATTGTCATAGCCTGTCCCCTGATCCAAGCAGTTCTTTGTGCCACCTGGCTGGCAACCTCTCCCCCGTTTCCCAACTTGGACTTCCACTCGTTATTTGGAGAGACCATCTTGGAATGTGAGGAAGGCTCAGCTTTAATGTTTTACATTGTCCTTGCCTACCTAGGTTTTTTGGCTTTCATCAGTTTCACAGTGGCATTTTTAGCTAGGAAATTGCCTGACAGCTTTAATGAAGCCAAGTTCATTACTTTTAGCATGCTGGTCTTTTGCAGTGTTTGGATCACTTTCCTCCCCACCTACCTGAGCACCAAAGGGAAATCCATGGTGGCCGTGGAGATCTTCTCCATTTTGGCCTCTGGAGCTGCTCTCCTGGTTTGTATCTTTTCCCCAAAATGCTACATTATTCTACTGAGGCCAGATCTGAATTGTAGAGAAAATATAGTAAGGAACAAGAATTTCTAACTAATGCAAGAATTGGCCTCATTTATGTGTCAGGCCTGCAGCAGGTTCCGTTTAGGATCTTTGGCCTGCTATACTCTCCCTTATTTTACTAGTCTGTTTCATTAGTAGGGAATTGGGAGGGGGAATAGTAAGGAGTAGAATGTGTGGTTGTCAAAATAAAAAAAATCCTTCTAGAAACCAAGGTCATCTTTTGTTCTCTATACCTCTGAGTCTGACCGGAACTGAATGGGTGGAACTGCCAGTGTGGCAGTGGAAGATTGGACTGTGTGATGGACTTGTGGGTGTGGGGGCAAGATCATGAACTTTCAACTGGGTGGGAAACCCCAGGAAGCTTTCAGATTCAGGTTTTCCAGAGATGTACCAACCTGTTTCTATTAGTAAATTGGAACTTTGAGTAAAGCTCTGCCTTGGACTCTGATTTAATTTTGGATGATATTTGGAATGCTGACATTATGTTTTTGAGGCATATTTAGAATGTGATAAAAATGTTTAAAATATGATGGCCTGAAGGATGAATTTTTACATTAAAAAGTTTCTATAGAGTGCTGTAACTAGTTGCAATATACCTGTGGTCAACAATTACTCAGCCTTTTTTATTGCATACTTTCTTATTTTATCTGGCATCCAGCAAACCTCTTCCTTGTTGTTTAACAATAAAGAAATTTCAAAAAGGAGTAATAGGCTGTGACTAAAAAAGAGCTTCTTTTAGCTAATAAAGATAATAATCCCAGAAAGTGATTAAGAAAAGAAAGGTGTCACTTAGTGTCCATTTGAAAAAGAAATTCCAAAATGGCTGCTTTTTCACCAATGAAGTGAGTGGCTCTCTGACTGTTTCAAAGCACAGCTCCTGAGGCTTCCTGCAGACCTCTACTGTATGGAGGGTCATGTGGGGTGATTCTAGCACTCTCCCTAACACAGGAGACGCAGGGACGTGTGGTCAGGGGAAGCAGGGGAGGCAGAGCCTCACCGCTCTCATCATGAAAATTAAAAAAAAGGGAAGAGGGAAAAGGCACTGAGGAGCCTTCTGCACACGTGGTCCGGGAATGGGACCACGTGTGCAGGAGGCTCCTCTAGCCTCAGCCTCCCTCCTGCACACGTGGTCCCATTCTCCTCCTTCCTGAGTCAACATGAAAGGGACCGCGGAGTGTGAGCTGCGGTCCCGCGGAGCGCGCTCCGTGGTCCCCTTCATATTGACTCAGGAGTCAGGAAGGAGGGGAATGGGACCACGTGTGCAGGAGGCTGAGGCAGCTTCAACCTCCTGCACACGTGGTCCCATTCCCCGCCTTCCTGAGTCAAAATGAAGGGGACCGTGGCTCGCGCTGATGATGTCACCAGCCTCACCAGCCATAGACCTCACCGCACGTCACTGCAGGAGAGTCATCATAAAATGAAGGAATGCCTGTTGCTTTTGTTAGTAAATTGAAAACACCATAATCCAGAGAAAAACCCCTCAGGGAACCTCCCTGATCTAGTCATCAGTCAGCCATCTTCACCGGAAGTCCTGCTTTCCTAATGCCATCTGCACAACTCTGCAGAAGGCTCAGAAGCCTTGGGGGTCTTCAAAAAATAAATGCACAAAGGGTGATGGGGGTGGGGAAGAGGCCCAACCCTTGTGGAAACTTGGGGAATGGGAAAACGTCCTGTAGGTATCTAGTATTTTGGGGAGGGGGAGGCCCAGCAGAAAAAGCATGATCAAAAGTTATGGGGGGGGGGTTCCATGGGGGACAGGAAGCAGAAAGCAGAGTGACTCGGGATGGGGGAGGCCTTGGGAGACCTGGAAATCTTAGTTTTCTCTTTATTTATTTTCTGTCCTGCCACTTCTAAATATTCTTCTTTCTTTATTAATTTAGGCCCTGTTTCTTGTAGATCTTCCAAAATAAAACTAAGTCATCTACAAATTCTTGCAATTTATACTTTCCCTTTTTTATTCCCATACCTTTTATCTCTGTATCTTGTGTGACATTTCTATTTAATACTGCCAGTGTCAATGCAAGTAATAGCAGAGACAAGGGGCATCCTTGTCTGTGCCTTTCTTAATGGTAACCTCCTCAGTCATATCTCCATTTACCATCACCTTTGCATTTTGCCTGTAGTATGTCGCCTTAATCATATTAATAAATCTCTCCCCAACGTCCATGTCTTTTCATTGTGCTAGCATAAACTTGTGAAACCCTGAATCTTGTTGTGATACTGAGATTGTAATGATCAAGTACTCTAGTATACAGCTCTCCCAGGACCTGGCTAGCCTTTTTGATTTTGGAATCAATTTCTTTCTCCAAATAGCCATCAGTCAAGTTGATGCTTCTCAATTATTTGAAACTGTTTTCATTTGTCAGATAGCTGTTAACAAAAGTGATTTTTGGTCTGCAGGGTTGATACTTGACAAGGGTTACGACAATAAAAAAGCTAAGAGCAAAGCAACTCTTCTCTCCAGCAGCCGACACCCAGATAACCATGGATTAGCATCAGACAAACAAACAATAAATTATATCCTAATCAAGGAACTACCAAGGGGGGGAAAATCATACCCCCATCAACATTGACAAGTAAGCTACTGGATAAAAAACAGGGAACAATCCCCACACTCACTAGCATTTGAAATATCTGCAAGCAAACAACCAAGCTCATAGGACATCAAGGACTCCATAAATAAATAGATGACAGAGTGAAAATTGTATTTATTTATTAATTTAATTTATATGCCACTCTCTCGCTCTACCAAGCAACTGGGTGGCTACAATTAGAATCATGAATATTAAATATTAAAACATTGAGACAGGGAGCAAAATTGATACAATGGCACCATCTTCTATGTCAATCCACCAGCCACCTCTCACATCAGCCACCTCCCACATAGGACACAGGCTAACTGCTTAAGCCAGTTTTTAATAACCTTCTTGAAGACCAGAAGGGAAGGGATAGACAGACCTAAATACAGAAGCAGCTGGACTAAAGCCACATACTGAGAAAATTTAGAATGTGATAATTTTTTTTAAATGTTAACAAGTAGGAGGAACTTGTCCATGAAATAATTCCTTCTCAAGTCCTGCAACTGGTTACAATTTATCTGTGGTTGCAACTATCGTCCAGTCTTTGTTTATCATGTTTCCAAAGTGTCCTCAGTTCTGTTCAGGATTTGATGGAAATCCTGTTCTGAAAGATGTGTTTATTATTACAAGGAGGAAATTTTCTCTTTTTATTCCTTTTAAT
>JAKRSK010010158.1:0-126349 GCA_029891615.1 Natrix natrix natrix | reverse complement strand
TTGGCCGCTCTTAATGCCACAAGGTACGTCCTCAAATAGGCTCGTGCCTGTGCTCGGTCAAATTCGGAACGGGAAGGATCTCCAACGACTCTCTAGGCGTCTCTTGTGCGTTTCAACATCAACCCTTATGCTCCTCTCGTTCTCATGCGGAACCAAGGGGGATGCATGCCTGAGGGAGTGGATTATCTTGTCGCTAGTCGATTGGGACAGTGAGAGTCCACGGCGAAAGGCGTTCCTAATGCCGGTAGAATGCTACGGTGCCCCGGTAATCGCACTATTGCCATGCGACCTGACACCAGGTACAGCGCGCACAGCTCAGCGAGGGGGGCGATGGTGCGTGCGTGGTGTTGTCTATAGTTGTCGGCTGGAGTTGCAGGCGGGATCAACAGCTTTCCAATGTTCTCTTTCGTTTCTACGATGAAGCGCGTAATGCATGTGATTTTAATTATGCACTATCATGCTGTGCTGTTTATTTGTTATCTTGACATGGGGCTATATTGATGTTGGGAGTCGGATGTTTACCGAATCATATCTGGTAACAGTACTCGTAGCGAGCTTTGGTTAGGTTAGAGGTTGAAGGTTGGGTGCGAGTAGCGTGATGGATATTGAGATATGAGGGTAAATATGAGTAAAATGGGAGTGGAGCGTGAGTGTTTATAGGTGGGAGAAGGGATTGGAACTTTATCATCGGGCTTAGCTGGCTGTCCTTTACGCAAGGAGCGGGTTATTGGGACAAGTATGTGTGCAGTGCCTGGCCCGGGTGGCAGCGCGTTGGTGATAACGGGTCGCATGGCGCGTGTGGGCGTTAGGATCGGGGGTGAGTGATGCTGATCAGACTAATTTGACAGGGATGGAAATGAAATAATTAGTTTATAGGGTGGATCCCTAACATAATCACCAGATCTCATTCGTGTTCACATGCTAACTGTGCTCATGTTACGAACAAGCATAACAAGGTCCAGTGATAGACGCAGTGATGTGCTCATGACGAGAAGTCTGGACTGTGTAGGAGATACGTCGGGAGATAGGGCACCTAACAACTCTACACATCATTGAGAGCAGGCAAATCACATTCGCTACACGGCTGGCTTCCTGGCGTAAGTGGTCAGCCTAGACTTTCACTCGAAATAGCACCCCTTTCAGGTGGCGTGTGTGACTGGTGCGGTGAAGTAATACATGTCCGAGACTATTTGACACACACTCGCGAGACGAGACTTGAGAGTAGCGAACTATGGCGCTAGCGATATAAAATCGCTCGAGACTTTACCCCATCACGTACATGACAGATATAAATGGAGGTGTGAGTCTAGCGAACATGACACCCAAATACAGAAATGTCGCGGGCGATTGAGAGTAGGTAATCAGTGGTCAGCGGCGTGCTGGAAGTATGTTGTATAGCTGACGCGGTCGCAGTATTATAAGCATATCATCAGGCCCAAACTTATACCTCCCTGTTGGCCCCCTCACTCACGACATAGGGATCATGCACACCGATCGGTCACTCTGTTACTGAACGAGCAAGTAGCACACATGAAACCTGCGGGATACGGGACGGACTCGCTAATCTGCTCCGTCGGGTTCTCTAATCGGTTATGTTCATTAGAGCACACCCCCTCCGCCAGGGTCTATCTATATTTCTCCAATTTGGGATGTCCCGCAGGACACTAATTAGTCAAACGAGAAACATTTACTTCTAAGCATAAGAGTGTGAAAAGACACACAACCAGAGGGACAAGGAGGGTGGTTGGAGGACACAACGGACACTACCAACACACACACACACAATAACACAAGAAACATTGTAACAAAGGAAGCGTGGTGGGGTTATAGAGACAACAAACGATATCATGAAAGAGGGAGGTGTGAGTAGAAGTGGATGATTGAAAGGGGGGGTGTAGGGAGGGGTAGGGATGGGGAGGAAGGGGGGAAAAAAAGAGGGGTTAGGTGGGAAGGGGGGGAAAACTATTTCTATGTATATCTCTATATATCTCTTGATTGGAGGAAGGGGGAGAATATAGGGGGAATATGGGGGGGGGGGGAGTTACATCTGGGGGAGGGGGGGAGGGGGGAGGTTACTATTATCTATACTACATGAAGGGTGAAAGTACTGGGTGTAGAGTGGGGGTATGTTATATA
The DNA here is from genome assembly GCA_029891615.1 of Natrix natrix natrix. Lineage (NCBI taxonomy): Eukaryota > Metazoa > Chordata > Lepidosauria > Squamata > Natricidae > Natrix > Natrix natrix. Next base: position 124,213 of record JAKRSK010010158.1, on the reverse strand, counting down.
TATATGGGGGGGTATAGAGGATTTTAGGGTGGAGTCACTATTGGGGGAGGGTGAGTAGATAGATGGTGGGGTCTTTATATCAAGGATGATATGATATATATCTATATTTATATCTGGTACTGATTAAAAGTACATTGAACACATACACACATAGAAACACAGGGAAGACAGGGGGGAGGGGAGTGGAGGGGAGTGGGGATTGAGCAAGCATAGCGTGTGGCGACGCAAGGAACTCTTCACACGAGGGGTAAACGCACTCGCCTCATGAGCCCACACAAGGGACTCGTTATTCCTGCACACACACACTCCAGCATCCCTCCACACAAATTAGAACGTGGTATGAGAGAGGGCCTTCATATAGACAAATGAGACCATCGCTTTGCATAACAGCAGTCTCAGGCCTTCAAGCGGCGAACTGTAGAACACCTGACACACCACTTCTGTGTAGTATTATTCAGGGTGTTTGATACTAGTAATCGGGATAGATCTATGGGTCGTCGGAGTACATGTCTCAATTGGGAAACCTGAGAAGAAAAACAGCGCACGGGTAGCTTCAAAGCCACCGAGACTACGCGCTCTTGATCTGTCCCTAGGCATCACTCTGCCCTACATTCTACATTCTATGTCTGGTCTCTAGACTCGAGTTCGACCCAACTTGTAATTGCAGTTTAGATGATCAATCAAGCCTAAGCCAGAGATCTGCAGTAACTCTCTCCAAACTCACACACTGTGGCACTCCGCACTGACACGATACACTCGACAAAACTTCGTCTGCGCTATCTGAGCCATCGTCACCTAGATAAGATTCAGGACTGGCTCCCATCGTCTGCTCCTATCTAACACCTGACATAGTGGTCTGCACGGCACTCACCACAATCTTCCGAGCAGGAAGCTTCCTCTTATAATTCATTATCATATATAAGACATGAAGCTATGTTAATTCAAAACACACCTAATCAGGATGTATGCGTCAAATTCTACCACGACTCTCTGAGATCTCACTAGATGAACCGGACACATCAAGGTAGTGCCCTCTGAATAGGGCGGAGTTGCCGAAGATGTTAATATAGGCAACTAGCTAGAAGAGGTGGAGTGATATACATGCCGTCCTGGGCATGCGACTGTATGCGGAAGAGTAGGATCACAGACCATATGAAAGTGCGTGAGATGAGATCAATTAGTACAGAGAAATCTCTATACAATCTATACCGACCTTACATCACGGGGCAGACGATACAATTGTTCATATGTAGCTGAACTGAGTGATAAAACTCATAGACATTGATACGTTGATAGAAAAACTGTAACGCTTATCAAACCCAGATGACTGATGAGCAGAATAAGGAGGGTAAGATTTCGGAGGGGGGGGGGGGGGGTGGGGGGGGGGCTGAGGGGGGGGGGGGGGGGGGGGGGACGGACTATTGTATTAGGACTAATTATTAGTACTTACGACATCGGGGTGAGAGAGGTTGAGCAGGAGAGACGAGACTCCAGGATGGTCAAGGATTATAGAAGATTGTATTGCATGTGATTGGAGGAAATTCCTAATGGGAAGAAGTTGATCAATGATGAGAGAATAGATAGGAAAATAATATTGATACTGTGTGAATGAAATATTTTGGGTAAGGTATTATAAATGACTAAACATTTCATTAGTCATCATGAATTGGAGCCGCATCTAAACAAGCCAAGAAGCTGTAGTTCAACGGACATGGAAGAAGGCCATAGTACATAAGGCTAATAAATAGAGCTAATACAAATGAAACAATTACACAGGTGGACTAAATCGAAACGTCATATGTGAGTGATAAGCCAATTGTATAGGCGGAGTGATGTGGATTGTCAACGATAGCAGAGAAGTACAAGAAGGTGACTAACAACAGCGAGTAAGCAAAGACGCTACATCTACTCTCATCGCTACAACTGTATCTCAGCTGGACACAAATCACACTCGGTTGCCAGGTGAATCATACTTCTGGGCCGTCCAATAAGGACTGCTGGCTAGGTGCTGATGCCGAGACTAGTGGACAAGGACAATGAATGAGAATGTAAGTTATTAGTTGAGCGCGCGTCATGTGTGTACGCAATAGCTCGAGCTGAGAGTTCTCTTGAAAGGCATTTGCTATTATACATTCTACGATTGCAAGATAGTTAGACTCTTACTACAAACACAATAGAGCCCGCCTAAATAGCTATGGCCTGAGAGCTGAGTAAATTTCCCTAGAGTTCTCTCACAGTCGAGGAGTTGAGATCAGACATCATATTGCTCTTCTGGCTCATTTCTCTTTTCCTAATTGATGTGGGGGGTATCATAGATATAGACACTCCGAGACCATACGTTCAATGTCCATGTACGTTGACAAACAGGAGTTGAAAGATTCCTTAACACTGGTAGAGGTCACATACCAGGTGTTGGGAGGCATGGGATCGACCAGCAGGGCAAGTGATATAGTCAAACGTACACACGCAACATATCCAGGCAGGGCGAGGCATAGGTCCTTCTGGACACGCGGACCGCTCGTCACAAGCCAGCACGGCGCAGGGGTGAAGCGCTCCACCGCGTACTAGAGCTACAGGAAGACATCTATTGTGAATGTAATGACAGAGACGTCATTAGGGTGTAATCACTCTCACATCGTCGGAATTCACTAGATTCACTTGTGCTCTGTTTCAAATAGCGTTGACCAGCAGCCAGGATTGTGACTATGTCTCTTTCCGGTCCTGAGCTTCGTTTCTCGCTCCAGCCTCTCTCTCACAACGATAAAACAAGGTGGCAGTGACTCGGGTACACACAAATGATGGAGAAAACAGTAAGGACAAGGAAGGGACAGAGTATATTTGGGACACAAAGAGCCGCGATCTTACGGCTACTGTATGTGTACTACTCGCAGTCACAAATTATGTCACAAGACGACAGAGATCAAGCAGTCATCACAAGGCATACCTCTAATATGCGAGTATCAACGACCCATTTTTGGCGCAGGGCGCACAGTCAACGCTCATCCTGGACGACAGTCCCATGTACTCACCACGTCTATCATCATCCAACCACTACGGGGACCACTCTCGAGCCCAAAGGGGTGTCCAGCGCGAATGGGTATGGAAGGAGGAAAGGTAGACGGAAACAAAACACTAAGAGGAGGGGTTGAGGGGATAGGGACACAAGATTTGAAAAAAAGGGAAAAGAATAGCCTTAAAATAACTATAGGGGGGGGATTAGAAAATTTACGTGGGGGGGGGTGGGACAGAGGACACACACACAGTTGTACATAAGATGATGACACACAAGGGATGGTAATAGGGGTGGATAGGGGAACTAAATAGGGGGTATGAAACAAGGACTGAACTCTGGAGGGGAAAACAAAATGTTAATTGACCAAAAAAGTGGACAAGAAGAATGGGATGACACGGTGGACAACACATACACACGTATCTTGCAAGTAAAATCAACAATAGTGGGGGGGGGTTATTGTGGGGAAAAGAGTGAAGTAACAAGGACAACACATGGAGTGGGGACACCGTCAACAGAGTGTAAAGATGAAGTAGGGAGGGAATTGACCGTCTCCGACGAGTTTCATCCGCTGGCACTATACACTAGGATCGATCGAAGCGCAGAGATATTACACTACGACGCCCGGTCACTCAGTCGACTCGACCAATCCACAACCCTCTTGAGTGGATACAAGACCGAGTCATCAGCGGTATCGAGGAACGGGGGGGGGGGGGGGGGGGGGGGGGTGGTGGAGGGGGGGGGGGGGGGGGGGGGGCACACACACTCCTGTCCTCTATCGATCCAGCATTAAAATAGGGGAGGAGGGCAAGAGGGGGAGCGAAGAGGGGGGGAGGCACGCCTGCGCAAATAAACATCCGTGCTGATCTGCACAGTATGCTGTGGCTCTTTCTATTACGAGCGCTAATGCACACCGTCAGGAAGCCATCTCCTCGTATACAATTATGGCGCACAGTATTGTTTCAAATGCGATTATCATATTACGGGCCGGGGGCGTGTGCTCTGCACGTACAAGATCTGAAGGGAAGACATCCAACAGGTCCTATACAAACGCTACATGTCAGAGGGAGAGCGGATATGGCTCCGTATGGTCTAATGGAGACAAGACAAATATGAGTGTAGAGAACAGGGGAGCTCTAGAGGGGATCAGGCATATTGGACTTAATTCTCACTAACAGAGAGGAAATGATAGAAGGTGTTGCAGCCACAGGAACCCTGGGGGCAAGTGACCATGCAATATTGGAATTCAACATTATGCAAACACAAGTAGTAGAACAAAGTGAAACTAGAGTCTTGGACTTTAAGAGAGCTAATTTTAATAAACTTAGAGAGAGCTTGGGAAAAATTCCATGGATGAGAATCCTCAGGGGCAAAACAACTCAAGAAGCTTGGGAAATTTTGAAAATGAGACTACAAAAGCCCAGTCTAGCACAATACCAATGAAGAAGAAAAAGAACAGCTCCCAAAAGAAACCAGCATGGCTGCATAAAGAACTCTCTGACAAATTGAAAGAAAAAAAGATAAGTATAAAAAGTGGAAAGGGGGGGGACATAACTAAGGCAGAATATCAGCAAATAGCCTGATCATGTAAAGATGAAGTGAGGAAAGCTAAGGTTCACAATAAAGAAAGGCTTGCCACAAAAGTAAAAAATAAAAAAAGCTTCTTCCAACGTGTTAAAAACAAGAAAAAGGTTAAGGAAACAATTGGTTCATTGCTGGGAGAAAGTGGCAAGAAGGTGGCAAGCAACAGGGAGAAAGCAGAACTATTTAACTCATGTTTTGCACCTGTCTTTACACAAATGGATAAAACAGTCCAACCTATCAAAAACAGCACCACAAAAATCAGATCAGGAACACAAGTTGAAAAAGGGAGGAAATGGTAAGTGAGCACCTGTCTACCTAGACGAGTTCAAATCACCAGGACCGGGCAGATTACACCCAAGGGTTCTAAAGGAACTGGCAGATGAGATCTCAGAACCACTGAACTATATCTTTCAGAGATCCTGGAGCACCAGGGAACTGCCAGAGGACTGGAAAAGAGCTGATTTGGTTGCCATCTTCAAAAAAGGAAAAAAATAGATCCAGGAAAATACAGATCTATCAGCCTGACCTCAATACCAGGAAAGATTCTGGAAAAGATAATCGAGACCACTTCATTCTTGTGGAGCTGTGTGGGTTTTGTTGTATCAGACCGCAGGCGCCGCAATTCCAGGAGAAGGAGGGAGGAGCTTCCGGCGATGGCGGTCACCTCTTGAGCTCCGGGAGACGCTGTGGAGCTCCAACGGGGCAATGGGTGCTGTTCCCGGCCCCCATGCCACCGGAGGGCCGTGGATCGGACTCGTCGACCACCCAGGCTGGTTTCGGACGCATTTTGGTCCGCCAGGGTGGTCGCGGTGACCGAGGGGAGGTCACAGAAGATCGATGCAAGGCAGGAAGAGGCTGGGGGGATGCGAGCAGGAGAGGAATGGCGGCGACGTTACAGCGTTCAGCGTTTGGCGTGCGTGCCGGCGGAGGAGACAAGTGGAGCGACAGAGCGGCCAGCAGAGAGGCGAGGCAGCCGATTGGGAAAGGCTGAAAGAAGATCTGTTTGCAAAATGCCTTGCCTTGCCTCTGCCAAGGGCCTTGCTTTGCCAGGGCTTCTTGCTGAGGCTCTTATCATCCTCTGGCGGCTCCCGGTGACTCCTGGAGGCCGGCGCTGTTGGGAAGACACTGGAAGACCAACGCTTGGAACATTGGAACGCTGGGTGAGCACTGGGTGAGCCTGGACTACTGACCCTTTAGGTGGGAGCCAGGACAGAGTGGGAGAGGATGGTGGTTATGGTGGCTGAGGGGGCCTGGATCATCTGAGGCCTCTGGAAGATCTGGCCTAGGGCCATGGACCGGGCCCATGACCATGGAGAGGCTGGAAGGCTGCCTAGGAGTATGGTTATTTCGAGCCAAGACTGCCCCCCCCACCCACCAAGGACCCTGAATCTCTGTTCCTGAGCTTATCCCCACCTAGGACCATCTAAGATCATGGAGGGTTTTTACCAGCTTTACTGCTCGGGCTATCACCCATTTTTTCTACCATCTTTTCCACCATTTTTACCATCATTTCTACCATCATCGCCACATCCGTCTAATTCTATCATCTAGACATCTACTCCCCCCCCCACTCATTACTGAAGAACTATCTAGGACAATGCCTCTTACCCCCCACATTGATATTGACTTTTGGGACTAATGCCTTCTACCTCCCCCCCATATTGCCTTTTTTACCATCTGCAGCACCTTAGCCCCTACTGGAATTTTGTCAATAATAACGTATTCGAGGTTAGACTTGCTCCGCCTGCGGGAGGCCCCTCTCTCGCAGGCTTGGCCCTTGGCTCTTTCAAGGGCCCGCCTCGAGGACGGGTTTGTGGACCCCGAGAGGTGCAGGAACCGGAAGCTAAGGGGATTTTTAGTAAAATGTTTTTTATCTTTTTTAGGGGGTCCCAGGGTGGGGGGGAGGGCTAATCAGACCGGGAGGAAAGCCAGCGCCGGACAGACAGGTGAGTCCAGGAAGGACGGGGATGCGGTGGAGGGGGGGAATATAAAGGTCACGAAAGCAGAGGGTTGTCCTATTACAACGGTCGCGGGGAGGAGGGGATGCGAGGACAGGATAAGATCCCAAGGTCGGTTGGGAGACCGTGGCTGCTGGTTACGCCCGGTCGCTTGTACCAACCCCTGCAGTCTAGGTGGACAGGTGCTACAGAGCCAGGGCCTGCGGCTGATGCTTTGCAATGCAAGGTCTGTCACCAACAAGGCCCCCCTCATTAATGAGTTGATCTCAGAGGGGGAGCTAGACCTTGCAGGGATAACGGAGACCTGGTTGGGCCACGAGGGTGGTTTACCCCTCGTGGAAATGTGCCCACCGGGTTTTCGTGCATTCCATCAGCCTCGGGCCCTGGGTAAGGGTGGTGGGGTGGCGGTGGTTATGCGGGAATGTTTAGAGCCGAGGGAGTTCACTGTCCCTCAGATACCCGGGTGTGAGTCCCTTGGTGTGAGCTGGGGCCCAGGGAGGCAGTGGGGCTTGCTGATTGTATACTTGGCTCCTCGCTATGCATCAGCAGCCCTGCCCGAGCTCCTCGAGCTAATCTCAGCGACGGCAGTTGAGACTCCCAGACTTTTGGTCATGGGGGACTTCAACTTGCCGTCAACGGGAGCGGCTTCCGAGGTGGCTCGGGAGTTCATGGCTTCCATGACGGCCATGGACCTGACCCAATTAGTGCAGGGCCCCACTCACGAAGGGGGCCACACACTGGACCTCATTTTTGTATCTGAACAGTGGACGAGTGATCTGGGAATAGGGGATTTAGTTATCACGCCCCTGTCATGGTCAGACCACTCATCCCTCCGGCTGGACTTCCCTGGCGCTATCCCCCACCGCGAGGAGGCGGAACCAGACTCTATAAACTGGTACCGCCCCAGGCACCTGATGGAATCTGATAGATTCCAGACGGAGCTTGGGCCAATACCTGTAGCCTTGTCCCGCTCCCGTTCCGAGGACCTAGTGACTGCCTGGAATAGGGCGACGACTGGGGCCTTGGACCGGGTTGCGCCTTTGCGACCTCTCCTGCGGCATCGACCCACCCGGGCTCCTTGGTTTACTGAGGAGCTTAGGGTGATGAAGCGCCACAGGAGACGTCTAGAGAGCAGGTGGAGGTCCTCACGCTCCGAATCTGACCGAACACAGGTAAGAGCCTATTTGCGGACTTACCTTGTGGCAATAAGAGCGGCCAAACGTAGACATTGTGCTGCTCTTATTGCGTCCGCGGATAACCGCCCTGCCGCCCTGTTTAGGGTGACTCGCTCCCTTTTATCGCAGGGGGCGCGGGAGACACCCTTACAGGGTAGAGCAGAGGAGTTTGGGGAATATCTTCAGGACAAAATCGATCAGATCCGGAGCGGGTGGACCTCCGTCAGTGGACCAGACGAGCCGCCAACAGCGAGTCTTGAGAGACCATTCTGGGAGGAGTTTGACTCTGTTGCCCCCGAGGATTTGGACAGGTTGCGTGGACGGCTGCGACCCACCACTTGTTTAACGGACCCGTGCCCCTCCTGGCTGGTACTGGCAGCCTGGGAGGTGACACGAGGCTGGCTCCTGGGCCTGGTGAGCGCCTCACTGGGTGAGGGATACTTACCAACCGCCTTGAAAGAGGCGGTGGTGAGACCCTTGCTCAAGAGGCCTTCGCTCGACCCAATGGAGCTAGCTAACTATCGTCCAGTCTCCAACCTCCCCTTCTTGGCGAAGGTTGTTGAGAATGTGGTGGCGCAGCAATTTCCACGACACCTAGACGAATCCGACTATCTAGACCCACGCCAGTCCGGCTTCCGACCCGGGCACAGCACTGAGACAGCCTTGGTCGCGTTGGTTGATGATCTCTGGAGGGCCAGAGATAGGGGTTGCTCCTCTATCCTGGTCCTATTAGACCTCTCGGCGGCTTTTGATACCATCGACCATGGTATCCTATTGCGCCGGTTGGAGGGGATGGGAGTCGGAGGCACCGTTTTGCGGTGGTTCGGCTCCTACCTCTCCGACCGGAAGCAATGTGTGTTGACAGGGGGGCAGAGGTCGTCCCTGAGGCCACTCACTTGTGGGGTGCCACAGGGGTCGGTCCTCTCGCCTCTCCTGTTCAACGCATATGTGAAGCCGCTGGGTGAGATCATCCGTGGTTTTGGGGTTGAGTACCATCTTTACGCTGATGATACTCAGCTGTATATTTCAACCCCAAACCACCCCAACGAGGCTGTCGAAGTGATGTCCCGGTGTTTGGAAGCCGTCGGGGTCTGGATGGGGGACAACAGACTCAAACTCAACCCCTCCAAGACCGAGTGGCTGTGGTTACCGGCACCTCGGTTCAGCCAGCTGACTCCATCGCTGGCCATAGGGGGCGAACAACTGTCCCCTGTGGAGCGGGCGCGCAATTTGGGCGTCCTCCTTGATGCCCGGCTGTCAATGGAGGACCATGTGGCAGCCGTGGCAAGGGGGGCGTTCCACCAGGTTCGCCTGGTGCGCCAATTGCGCCCCCTACTGGACCGGAGTGCCCTGCGCACGGTCACTCATGCGCTGGTGACGTCTCGCCTGGACTACTGCAATGCCCTCTACATGGGGCTTCCCTTGGGACGCATCCGGAGACTGCAGCTAGTTCAGAACGCAGCCGCGCGGGTTATTATGGGAAGTACACGTTACTCCCACGTAACACCTCTCCTGCGCGAGCTGCACTGGCTACCTGTGGCCTTTCGGGTGCGTTTCAAGGTATTGATCACCATCTTTAAAGCGCTCCATGGCAGAGGACCTAGTTATCTGCAGGATCGCATCCTACCACACACGTCCCTGCGACCTATCCGCTCACACAGGGAGGGGCTCCTCCTGGTGCCGTCTGCTAGGCAATGCCAGCGGGCGACACCTAGGAGTAGATCCTTCTCTGTGATGGGCCCAACCCTCTGGAATGACCTCCCCCCAGACATTCGAACTACCACCGACCTCCGTTCCTTCCGGCAAAAGTTAAAGACTCACCTATTTCAATCAGCTGGCCTGGCACTTTCTTAGTTTTACCTCCCAGGGATTTATTTTATTTTAGGGTTTGGGGTTTTAATTGTGATGTTTTTAGGATTATAATTATTTATTTCTTAGTACAGCCTATCTCCCCCTCCAAATGTATCTTAAATGTAGCTTAAATGTATTTAATTATTATGACTGGTTTTATTGTATTGACTGTACACCGCCCCGAGTCCCTTTGGGAGAGGGGCGGTCTAAAAATCTAAGAAATAAATAAATAAAATAAAGCAACGAATTAGTGAACACCCAGAAGCAAACAAAATAATAGCCAAAAGCAAACATGGGTTTGTCAAAAACAGATCATGCCAGACTAATCTTATTGCATTCTTCGACAAAGTGACAAAATTAGTGGACCAGAGGAATGCCGTCGATATACTTTACTTGGACTTCAGTAAGGCATTTGATAAGGTAGACCATAACCTACTACTAGATAAAGTAGAAGAATGTGGGTTAGACAGCATCACCACCAGATGGATTCGTAACTGGCTGACCAACCGCACTCAACCTGTGGTCCTCAATGGAACTGTATCTTCATCTTCATGGAGGGAAGTATGCAGTGGAGTTCCCCAAGGCTCTGTTTTGGGCCCAGTACTCTTCAACATCTTCATCAATGATTTGGATGAGGGAATAAATGGGGAACTCCATCAAATTTGCAGATGACTACCAAGCTGGCAGGAATAGCCAACACTCCAGAAGATAGGCTTAAAGATACAGAAGGATCTTGACAAACTTGAACATTGGGCACTATCTAATAAAATGAAATTCAATGGTGAAAAGAGTAAGGTTCTACATTTAGGCAACAAAAACGAAATGCACAGGTACAGTATAGGTGGTACCTTGCTCAACAGTAGTAACTGTGAAAGGGATCTTGGAGTCCTAGTGGACAACCATTTAAATATGAGCCAGCAGTGTGCAGCAGCTGCCAAAAAAGCCAACACAGTTCTAGGCTGCATAAACAGAGGGATAGAATCAAGATCACGTGAAGTGTTGATGCCGCTTTATAATGCCTTGGTAAGGCCACACTTGGAATACTGCATTCAGTTTTGGTCGCCACGATGTAAAAAAGATGTGGAGACTCTAGAAAGAGTGCAGAGAAGAGCAACAAAGATGATTAGGGGACTGGAGACTAAAACATATGAAGAACGGTTGCAGGAACTGGGTATGTCTAGTTTAATAGAAAGAAGGACTAGGGGAGACATGATAGCAGTGTTCCAATATCTCAGGGGTTGCCACAAAGAAGAGGGAGTCAAACCATTTTCCAAGGCACCTGAGGGTAGAACAAGAAGCAATGGGTAGAAACCAATCAAGGAGAGAAACAACTTAGAACTGAGGAGAAATTTCCTGACAGTTAGAACAATTAATCAGTGGAACAGCTTGCCTCCAGAAGTTGTGAATGCCCCAACACTGGAAGTCTTTAAGAAGATGTTGGATAGCCATTTGTCTGAAATGGTATAGGGTTTCCTGCCTAGGTAGGGGGTTGGACTAGAAGACCTCCAAGGTCCCTTCCAACTTTGCTATTGTATTGTATTGTATTGATCAACACTGAGAGGGGGAAGCCACTAATATATGAAAATAAGAGCAAACTCCACTCCCTTCTAGTACTGATGATGTTACCTAGTTTGGTAATGAAACCAATCTATAAGAAAACCATCTGGCTCAGAGGGCACCAAGGACTCCACAGTTCAACCCTGAGCTACAAATATTCTCTTCTATCAAAAACGTTTTTGGTTATAGGGACTCGGAGCTGTGTGCTCTCTCCACTTTTCTTCTCTCTATACACCAATGACTGCATCTCAAAAGATCCCTCTGTTAAAATACTGAAGTTTGCAAATGATACAACAGTGATTGGTCTCATTCAAGACCGCGATTAATCTGCATACAGACAGGAGGTTGGACAACTAGCCTGGTGGTGCAGCCAGAAGAATCTTGAAATAAATACACTCAAAACCATAGAAATGGTGGTGGATTTTAGAAGAAAACCTCCTATACTACCACCTCTTACAATACTAGACAACACAGTATCAGCAGTAGAGACCTTCAAGTTTCTAGATTCTATCATATCTTAAGACTTAAAATGGACACCTAAAATCAAAAACGGATAATTAGAACTACAGAAAAAGCAATTGCTACCAATCTGCCTTCCATTGAGGACCTGTAGACTGCATGAGTCAAAAGAGGACTATGAAAATATCTACAGACCCCTCACATCCTGGACATAAATTGTTTCAACTTCTACCTTCCAAACAACTAGGGCACTGCACACCAGAACAACTTGACACAAGGACAGTTTTTCCCTGAATGCCATCACTCTGCTTAACAACTAATTTCCACAACACTGTAAATAATTCACTAAGACTGTATTACTATTATTCTTCTCTTCCTTCCTGGTATCTCTCTCTCCCCACTTATGACTATAACCATGTTGTTTGTATCTTTCAAATTATATTGTTTTTGTTTCCTAGTACGATTTGATAGCTTGTTAGTAACCTTGACTATCACTAAGTGTTCTATCTTTTTATTCTTGATGAATGTATTTTATTCTCCTTATGTACAATGAGAGCATATGCACCAAAGACAAATTCTTGTGTGTCCAATCACACTTGGCCAATAAAGAATTCTATTCTATTCTATTCTATTCTATTCTATTCTATTCTATTCTATTCTATTCTATTCTATTCTATTCTATTTTTTCCAAGTAATTATTGCCAGCCAGGTTTGCTATAAAAGCAGCCTTAGCAGACAGTCACATGGATACATGGATATCTTTACCCAGTTTTTTTCTTCCATCGGCCAAGACCCTTGAGTTAGGGAAGGGGATAGCAACTATTGTACATGATACCTTCGCAGGGAACAATTGTCTCTTTCTGTTGTGCCATTACATGACACCGTAGGGACAGGCTGGGGATGATTGCTCTTTAGCAGTATTGCTCAGATTTCATTCCTTGATTATGGTGGAGTCCTCAAATAAGAATGTTCCAGGTCTTCAGGATGAAATCTAGTGTTACACCAGATTTCATAGCCTCTATGACAGCCATGGACTTCTCTCTGAGCTCACTCATCCTTGCAGCTATATTTTAGATCTGGGTTGCATAGGCAGTTATCCATCATCACTTGGGGAGGGGTTTGTAATTGTTGTTTCCTTAAAGCAAGATTGGCACCTGAGTTCTGTGTTTCAAATCTGAATGGCATTTTTGTATTTGAGGATAAGGAGAAAGCTCAGGGCTGCACCAGTAAATAAACAATCCTGTGACTAGCTGTTGTGTATGAAAGATGCAGAACTATACTTTCCCAGTGTCAGGGAAGACTTATCAAAATAGTCAACTAATTTTAATTGGAGAGTTTCAGCATCAGTAATTGTTTTGCATTCTTTGAGAAGTATTTGGTAATCCCTCCTGTCCTTCTTTATGTATGCTCAGTGAAATAAAGTTGTCTTCCTTTTATTAATTCCCCCCCCCCCCCTGCAAACTGGAGTTTATTTTCAGAACAACTTCATATAAGCTATCTGAGACACATACACACACACACAAACACACTGGTAGAGAGAGAATAGTGGAAATTTTGCTGGAAATAGAGTATTGAATTTACCTTCAACAATACATTAAGAGAGATTTGGTGTAAGATGTTTTGCCACTAGCAGTATATTATTCCAATCATCACATCAGTAACATTTTTCCTCTGAAATGCTGAAAATGCAATAAAAAGATTTTATCCCTCTTCCATATGTGCTGGCAATATTTCATGCTCAAGAATACCGGTAACTAATTGATTGTAGTCTGGAACAAATTTTGAAAGTTGCAGTCCCATTTCACTCTGAGATATTTTTTTATTATGGTTTAATAAGCCACACATTTTTAAAAAATATACTGAGTACTAGGATTATGTTAAAACCTGTAATATTTTTATATGTTTATTTATTGAAAATGATGTTTGATCCCTTCTGATGAAAAATTGCTAACCATTTGTAGGAATATACTTCACTGTTTAGATTACTTTCCTATTTTAAAAGGAGATTAGATTTAGAATTTTATTCTATTTGGAATACATTTTAGATTACAACTGCACACATGAAATGTGCCAAATCTAATATTTGCGTTCTAGGACTTATTTTTTACTTTGACTTATAATTATAAATTATTTGTAGGGTACTTTTAATATAGTGTCAATATCTAATCACAGGGACTCCGTGGTTTAGTGGCTAAGACGCTGAGCTTGTTGATCAGAAAGGTCGGCAATTCGGCAGTTTGAATCCCTAGCGCCACGTAACGGGGTGAGCTCCCATTACTTGTCCCAGTTTCTGCCAACCTAGTAGTTTGAAAGCATGTAAAATTGCAAGTAGAAAAATAGGAACCACCTTTGATGGGAAGATAAGAGCATTCTGTGTGTCTTCTGCGTTTAGTCATGCCGGCCACATGATCACGGAGATGTCTACGGACAGCGCTGGCTCTTTGGCTTTGAAACGGAGATGAGCACTGCTCCCTATAGTCAGAAACTACTAGCACACATGTGTGAGGGGAACCTTTACCTTTACCTATATCTAACCCTATGATACCTTTGATTTGTTGATTATATGCCCATATTTATTGCTTTTGTTTTGTTTTTAATTATTATTGTCTATTTTTACATGTGATATTACTAACCATTCTAATTCTTCTGAGTAATTGCTCTTCTTTCAGTTTGACAGGATGGTCCCTCAAAGCGTCCTGCTTCAGGCATCTTGCTGAAGTCTTCAAGAACAATCGGAGATTGAAAGGGTTACATTTGTGTCCCAAGGACATAGATGACAGAGCGGCAGAATTGCTGTGTAAGGAGCTCCAAGATCCACACTGCAAAATAGAAAGACTACGGTGAGTGATCAGTATTACTTTTAAGTTTGGTATGTGTTACTTTCTCTTGAATTCTTGAAAAGTATCCATGGAAAGATAATTACAGTTGAGATATTTAACCATATTATCTTCTGCTCTGTCTGTTTTCTAAGAAACAATTCTGCCTGTGATTATAATCAAAATGGTATGATATAGTTGGTTCTGAGGGATATGAGATACTTTCTTAACTGTTAACTGCTGAGAATCTGGCAGAGGGACTAAATTTGAGAAAGGAGGTTAGTTTCTAGAGGTGAGCTCAGAAGTTTATAAATGTTCATTAAGCAATTTTCAGATATGACAGCAATTTTACTGATTAAAAAATCTGCAGCTGTGTTTTGCAGATTTATAGGTCTATAAATGGGGAATTCTCATATAGCTTAATTTTTTTACACTCCATGACAAGATTTTTATCTGAAATTTACAGCAATCTTTTTATTATTTTGGTAGATTAAGTTATGTTGCTATCACTTCTTGGACTTTCTCTTCAATTGTTTAATAGCTTCCTTTAATACAGTAAAGTTCCCTGAAAATTTCTTCTGCTTAGTATTTGGGAATCTGCTTTAATATAAATATTGACTTGCAAGGTAATTGTTAATTAATTAAAGATTGTACAGGTAGTCCTTGAATTACGAATATAATGGAGCCTGCTAATTACATTCGTAACCAGAGGATTTGTAGGAGTGAATCCTATAACGTGACTGCGATCACTCCCTCCTTTCGCCCATGCATTCGCTAATCAAATGGGTCATTAAGTGTACATGAGGTATCTCAGGGTGGGGAATGTCAGGGGAAAAATCACCCTGAAGAAAAATGAGGTCTATGGATCGGGCTGATTTCCAACAGCATATGCATTAAGATGTGGAGAAAAGAAAATAAGTCTTGAGAAGCATATTCTAATTAATAAACAAACTTTAATACGAAAATAATAAAAGTAAATAAAACAGAAGCTAACTAATTGTTACATTTTGATAAGAATGTTCCGTCTGCCTTCCTGGCAGGCGGACAAAAGTTCAGCAGTAGCTTTCTCTTTCTCTCTCCTCCGTCTCCTCTTTGGAATGTGTGAAGACATGCGCAAATACATCAATGTCAGATAAGACATTATGACCTGCGCAATAAATCTTTCTCAGTTTAACTCTTTAGTGTCAGTTCAGTCAGTTCATGTCTAGCAAACTTTTTAACGTCGTGACAGGGAAGGCCATGGGGGCCTAGTGATGGAACAGGTTACCTTCTTCAGACTACCCAAGGCTTCCCCCAAACCACTAAGATACCTCATTCTTCCTCCCCTGGACTCCCCACAATTGCTCCCCCACATCTTGCTCTGCTGGTCACTTACCTTATGAAGATCTCTCTCCTCTCCAGCCTCTCTGTTTCTTTGTCTGCTCCTGCAGTGTGTGCTGCTCAGCTTCTCTGATTTACCTGGGCTGCCTGCCATTTGTGGAGCAGCAGGCAGCCACAGTGAGTCTCCTCCAATTGGCACAGAAAAGCATTTGCATGCCGAAGGGAGATTTTGGCAGCAAAATCATGTTTCTTCAAGCCTTGGCACGCAAACACATTTTGCACACAGACTGGAAGCTTCTGGGTGCTCTGATCTCATGGGACTTCAGGTACCCATTCTCTGCAAAAGCAGATGGATGCCTGAAGTTGCATGAGATCATGGCCCCCTGAAGCTTCCAAGTTTGTGGGTGAAAAGTTTTTATGTACCTATGGAGTCCTGCTTCCTTAAGGAGGGTTTGCTGATGAAAAGGGAGCCCTGAAGGGATGTGCCTGTGCCTCCAGGCCTTCTTTCTCATCAGCAAAGGCTCCTCAAGCACTTTTTGGATGAGAAAAGAACCATAGGGATATTTGCATCTCTCCAAAGCTGTGTTTGTACCACGAAAAGCTTTTTGCAACAGATTGCTGAAGCCTGCGTGAAGATTACGTTTCTGTAGGCTTTGGCAGCCCATTGCAAAAAGCCTTTGCTGGTACAAACACAGCTTCGAAGTGATGTGCCCGCCCCTCCCAAGTTCCACTCGTGAGGATTTTTGCAAAGATTTTGTCAGGCCCAAAGCCGAACTGGAAGTGCCCTTTCTTTTCTCAGGACTTCTGGCTGAAACAGAGAAGTGGGGTAGTTATAGAAGAGTTTTGTAGACAAAACAGAATAAATCTTTGGTGAGTCAGAGATATTCCGACAGCTTGCTGGCCAGAGGGGGAAGAGAGGAGCGATGTAACCAGGAATATTCAGGTCTGCCATTCCAGCGGGAAACTAGTTTGAATGTGATTGGTCAAGCAATTTGACAGTTCCCTATAAAAGGGCAACCTGTCAGATAGGCAAGTTGCTGGGTTGTACATAGTTGTCCAAATAAAGAGCTGTTTGTTGCTGATCATCGAGTCCTGTCTCTTCCATTCGTCCTATCTAACACAAACCTAGTTTTCTTTTTCAACAACTATGTGAGAGGCTTAACCCTGTGGGAGAAGTTAGGAATGAACTTCCTGTAAAAATTTGCAAAGTCCAGTATTAAACATCTTTCATGTTGGTGGGGGAAGAATTCCAGGATGAAATGGGTTGGACCTTAGTTGGATCCATCGGAAGACCATTGGTTGAAATTCTGTAGTCCAAGTAGTCTACTTGCTGGAGGTCACAGGTGCACTTCTGAAACTTGGCAAACAGTTTGTTCTCTCAAAGTCTTTGCAACACCTCTATAATATGCTGCCTATGAGCCTCTGCATACTGAGAGTAAATCAAGATGTCATTCAAATAAAGTATTGTAGGAAATTCTGTGGCTCAGGATCCCATAATAAACTCACATTGAGTGACAGATGTTCTCATCTTGCCTGCTTCTCCTTCAAATGTCTCAGACAACCACTCTGGGAATATAAAAAAGGGTTGCAACATTGGTGTAGGTCTAAGCTTGGCATTTTGAACTTATTGCTGGACTAATTGGAGTACTCTTGCTTCTAAGTTCCACATTTTTCCTTCCATCTCCTGTTGGTGTTGAAGTAAAGTTTCTGCATCTGCTGGAGAGATGTACTGTAGAGGTGCCTATGATCCACAACCATGTTCAAAGATGCCTCCTTCCCATGAGCAATGAGTCTGGTGAGATTAATGTCAGGCACAGCCAACCAGAACAGCTATGGAACTGAGATAAAAAGGTTTCTTTATGGTTGATTCAACAGTTCACAAGAATCTCACAAAACTGCCAAATTTCGCTTGGGAGTCCCTGATAAAGCCTAAGAAGCTTTGATCTCCCCCCACCCCCCATAGAATCCAAAGTGAGAATATTTCTTAACTCCCCCTTTAAGAGCCTCCTTCCTTTCAGCTGTAGAATCTATCACAGTTGTAGTTGTTAACCAACTCCGTTCACCTATTTCTCTTCCACCTCTGTTCTTTTTACTGTCCTGCCCCCTGCCTTGTGGGTTGGCAACATGTCCTACATATGGCTAAAGCTGCACCATCTTCAGAAAGGCTTGTGAAGAGAGTGCAGTTTTAGCTGCTTAGCAAATGGGGTGGTGAAGGCTAAACAACAAGGGCAAAACCAAGAGAGAAATCACTATGCTCTGGGGACTGGCTAAAAAACTCCCTGCTGAAATCCAGGAGGGATTTTAAACCATGGAAGATTTTCAGTCCCAGAATACAGACAAAACTTCTGCTCTGGGGCTAAAAGTTCTTCGAGTCTTGGATTTTAGCAGAGAGTTTTTTTCAGTCACCTGCCAGAATTTGAGGGCTTCCCTCTTGTCTAAACAGGATTGGGAACAGGAATCATTTTCAGTGAGCCCCTAGAGATGACAGGAAAGCCACTTGTCTCTGCAGTGGAGTAGCCCAAGGCTCTGTTTTAGGCCCAGTACTCTTCAAAATCTTCATCAATGATCTGGATGAGGGGATAAACGGGGAACTCATCAAAATTGCAGATGACACCAAGCTGGCAGGAATAGCCAACACTCCAGAAGATAGGCTTAAGATACACATGGATCTTGACAAACTTGAACATTGGGCACTATCTAACAAAATTACATTCGATGGTGAAAAATGTAAGGTTCTACATTTAGGCAAGAAAAATGGAATGCACAGGTACAGTATAGGTGGTACCTTGCTCAATAGTAGCATCTGTGAGAGGGATCTTGGAGTCCTAGTGGACAATCATTTAAATATGAGCCAGCAGTGTGCAGCAGCTGCCAAAAAAAGCCAACAGAGTTCTAGGCTGCATAAACAGATGGATAGAATCAAGATCACGTGAAATGTTAATACCACTTTATAATGCCTTGGTAAGGCCACACTTGGAATACTGCATTCAGTTCTGGTCGCCACGATGTAAAAAAGATGTGGAGACTCTAGAAAGAGTGCAAAGAAGAGCAACAAAGATGATTAAGGGACTGGAGGCTAAAACATAGGAGGAACGTTTGCAGGAACTGGGTATGTCTAGTTTAATGAAAAGAAGGACTAGGGGAGACACGATAGCAGTGTCCCAATATCTCAAGGGATGCCACAAAAAAGAGGGAGTCAAACTATTTTCCAAAGCACCTGAGGGTAGAACAAGAAGCAATGGGTGGAAACTAATTAAGGAGAGAAGCAACTTAGAACTGAGGAGAAATTTCCTGACAGTTAGAACAATTAATCAGTGGAACACCTTGCCTCCAGAAGTTGTGAATGCCCCAACACTGGAAGTCTTTAAGAAGATGTTGGAAAGCCATTTGTCTGAAATGGTGTAGGGTTTCCTGCCTAGGCAGGGGTTTGGACTAGAAGACCTCCAAGGTCCCTTCCAACTCTGCTATTGTATTGTAATCGATCAAATTTGTAATAAGTGAATATATGAATTTCTTAGAAAACTACAATATGTCAACATTTATTCCTTTCAGTTTCATGAACACAAATATTCCAAATTGAGTAATATTTTGAAAATATATCCAAGAAAAAGCAGTTCAGTTGCCATAAATACATTTCCTTGAATTCCTATAAAAATATAATCCATAATTATTTTTCAAGAAATAATTGTGATTATTTTGGACTGCAGACTTGCTGGAAGGATCCTGACTGAATCTTGCAGCAGGCATTTTGCAGAAGTACTCAGGAAAAACCAGAGCTTGAGAGAATTCTCCTTGTACAACGATTCCCCAGATGACAAAGGAATGGAACTATTGTGCGATGGGCTCAAACATCCACAATGCACAATACAGACATTAGAGTAAGTGACTATTTACTTTCAGTTTGATCTGCATAAGTGTCTTTTGGCTGTTAATATTTTAGAAATATATCTAGAAAGTCAATTTAGTTACCATACTTTGTCCTATTCTCTTACAGCTCCTATAAAATACATTGCATACTTGATATTCAATAAATAATTGTAATTTTTCATATATTTTTCTGGTGGGACTGGAAAGGGGGACAGGAAGCACGGCAGTGGCTTCGGGAGAACTCTGTGAATGTCCTAGAGTGGCCCAACCAGAGCCCTGACTTGAACCCTAATGAGCATCTCTGGAGGAGCCTAAAAATGGCTGTCCATTGGCGGTCATCATCCAATCTGACTGAGTATGAGAGCATTTGCAAGGAAGAATGACAGAAAATCCCCCAATCCAGGTGTGAAAAGCTTGTTGCATCATACCCAAAAATACTTATGCTTTTTTCTTTTTAATAATTTTTCCTTTTTAATATTTTTTAAATAAATCTCTAAATTTTTGTTTTTTCTTTGTCATTATGCGGTATTGAGTGCAAATTAATGAGAAAAAAATGAATTTCAAAACCATAGAATCAGGCTGCAACATAACAAAATTGATAAAAGTGAAGGGGGTCTGAGTAATTTCTGAACGGGTCTAGGACCTTCAGGCTCCCATCCTTGGCCATGCCTCCTTTGCCTCCAGCCACCCACCTCAGCCCATTCACAGCCAGCTTTCCTCCTCTGCTGGCCCTTTCCCGGTGATTCTCCCTGGCCAATGGGCTTCTGGGCGTCTGACCCTTGCTCTTCGGCTTGGCCCATTTGCTGAAACACCATTTATCCCAGATATTTCGATCCAGGGTACAAAAAGCTGCCAGCCAATTGGGTGTCAGATGACAGTGATGGAGCTGGGAAGGGTGGCCAAGAAGACTAGGAGGCGGATGTGATTAGTGACATGTTACAGAAGAGAGCAAGGAGGGCAGGCAGGCAAAAGCTGCCTGCGTACAGATCGTGCTGATGCTGGGAGAGGGAAGCAGGCAAACACTGCCTGTGCACTGCTCTGGGGAGGCTGGGGGCTAGCAGACAAATACTGCCTGTGCATGTGGTGTGGTAGGAGTTAGCAGGCAAACCCCTGTCCAGAGCTCCTGGTGGATCTGGGAGGGGAAAGGAGTCAAATGCTGCTTGTGCACTGCTCCTGGGGAATAAGGGGAGGGGGGCATCAGTGCATCAATGGTAAACACAGCTGATGGTGGGGTATGTGGGGGGGATGTTAGAAAGGTGTGGTGCACAATGGGAGGGCAGCTGCCCATTCATTGTTAAGCCAGAGTCCAGACGCAGAGGAAATGGCAGTGAGAGGTCAAATTGGTAAGCCCCCACCCACTGCTGCTTGCCCGTGGCCCACAGTGGTGTCTCATTTTCACCATCACCACAATTGCCTCTGCACCTGGACTCTAGCCTGATGCCAAAGGGGGGGTGTTGGCTGCTCCTACACTGTGCACCCCCCACCCCGCTCTGCACCACCTGCATCTTCAAAGACTATCAACGCACCCTAGAGGGCAACAAGTACACTGCGCCTACATCTTCAAAGTTTTGCAACGCACCCTAGTGGCCGACAAGTGAACTGCGGCTACATCTTCAAGTCTTGCAACGCATCCTAGTGGCCAAAAAGGGAATTGAGCTTAAAGAGTTCATAACACATTCAAGAAACTTTCTGAGCTACTCCTAGTCATAGAAGCTTTCTAGCCATGGCAGAAGGATCAGACAAGCCGAACCCCATGCCTGAACCCACCATAGACTCAGAATTGGTCATCCAAAGCTCAGAATTGGATGTCCAACTATCAGAAAAGGCAGAAACACGTCAGATAGCCTATGACCTAAGAAAGCATAGAAAGCCTACGCAGGTTATGCAGGCAAACCTCTTGGAGGAATGGGATGAGGCCTATCGAAGGCATGAGAGTCGCTGGAGGCAGTTGCAGCATCTCTGCAACCAACTTGAAGATGATTTGTCCCCCAAGCGCCTCCGTTCATTGAACAAGGACATGGTTGGACTCTGCGCGCAGTGGATACAGTGTGGCGAGTGCCTCAACGACATACAGCTACAACTAAATGATGACGAAAACATTCAAAGGGAGATGCTGCGCATTCAGACGTTAAACAAAGAACATAAAAAGCAGATTCGACGCAGCAAAGAATTCATCCAAACCAGTCTGAAGAGAGAGAATGCCCCGGACAAGAATGCCGAATCTGAAGCATCTCACCCTTCGAGCGCATCCTCTCATGCTTCTAAAACAGTATCCTCATTTAATCCCAAAGACTTACCAGAAACAAATGCCGGATTGGAAGTTTCTCACCTTTCGCAAGCACCATCTCAGAGGTCACAGGAAGCCTCCTCTCATGTTTCAAAAGAGAAATCCTCATTTAGTCCCAAATTCACACAGGGAGGGGAGGTTGCATCTGTGGTATCTCATCGTTCGTACAGGTCATTTCAGCAGTCACATGCAGCATCCTCCCATGTCTCCAAACTAGCCTCATCTTTCCGACCAAAGGCCATTCGATCCCAAGCCAGTAGCAGTGTCTCGCAGAAATCTTCCTGCTACAGCCAAAGGTCACGGATATCCACAGCTGCAGAAGCACAAGCCGAAGTCGCGGTGGCCAAGATGGATCTGGAGACCGCAAAGGAAGAGCAGCTGCTGAAGAAAAAGATGGCGACCATAGAAGTAGAGAGAGAAGCTGTGGAAGCCAAAGCTCAAGCAGAGAGAGAAGCTGCCGAAGCCAAAGCTCAGGCAGAGAGAGCAGCCATGGGAGCCAAAGCTCAAGCACAGAGTGCCAAAGTTCAGGCTCAAATGGAATATCTTCAGCGCATGCAGGAAGCGAAGGAAAAAATAATATGGGCCAAAGCTCGACAGACCGAGGCTGATGGCGCCTCCCCCAACCTCGATCCTACGAAGTTAGGAGAGGAAAACCCAGACACACGTGTCAAAGCCTACATAGACGATCAACACGTGTCACAACAGGAACAATCACCAAACCCACAAGCTAACGAGACAGCTAAAGTCATCCAATCTGCATCGCTCGACCCCTCCCTTAGGATTGGAGAGCCTACTCTGATGATCCCAGATGCACAAGGCAATCACAACAAAGTCCCAGCAACATCAAACAATCCTCAGCCAGCAGGGACACAAATAGCCACAAGTAGCAACCTCAGCATTGAGGCAAAAGAATTCCAGCCAACGGTTCAAGGCAGAGCTATCCTTAAAGTTCCAATTTAATAAGTCAGACATGTTGGCCACCATCTGTGAAATCCCAAATCTGAAAAACTTCCTGGGATTCCACCCAGTTGAAAGTTCATGATCTTATCCCCACACCCATAAACCCATCACATGGTCCAATCTTCTTCAGCCATGCTGGCATCTCCACCCAGCTGGTTCCGGTCAGGTGCAGGCGGAGACAAAAGATGACCTTGGCTTCTAGAAAAGAATGACAACAACACATTCCACCATTCAACTCCTTTCTATTCCCCCCTCCCAACTACTACACTAAGGAAACAGCATAGTGAAATAATAGAAAGTGTGGCAGGCCAAAGATCCAATATTTCTTAACACCCCCTTTAAGGGCCTCCTTCCTTTCAGCTGTAGAATCTATCACAGTTGTAATTGTTAACCAACTCCCTTCACCTATTTCCCTTCCACCTCTGTTCTTTTTCCTGTCCTGCCCCCTGCCTTGTAGGTTGGCAAGCAGCCCCAGAACTGCACAGGGTGCCCAGGAAGATTCAGCAAATGCCAGCAAGCGTTCATTCCCACGGCTACTTTCTCTCCCAATTTCCTGCCCAATTCCTCTCTCAACCAAATTTTTCACCTTTTGCACCCAGCACCTCATTGTGCTTCTAATTTTTTTCCCAGACCCAACTCCTTAGCAAACATGTCCTACATATGGCTAAAGCTGCACCATCTTCAGAAAGGCTTGTGAAAACTGAGTGCAGTTTTAGCTGCTTAGCAAATGGGGTGGTGAAGGCTAAACATTAAGGGCAAAACCAACAGAGAAGCCACTTTGCTCTGGGGACAGGCTAAAAAACTCCCTGCTGAAATCCAGGAGGGATTTTAAACCATGGAGGATTTTCAGTCCCAGAATACAGACAAAACTTCTGCTCTGGGGCTAAAAGTTCTTTGAGTCTTGGATTTTAGCAGAGAATTTTTTTCAGTCACCTGCCAGAATTTGAGGGCTTCCCTCTTGTCTAAACAGGATTGGGAACAGGAATCATTTTCAGTGAGCCCCTAGAGATGACAGGGAAGCCACTTGTCTGTGAAGGCTGGATGAAAAACCTCCATGCCAAGTCCTCCTGGTAGACAGAAATGATGTGTGATCTTTCCTGCTGGGTTCTGCATGGACTTTCTGGAAAAGCCAGTGGGGAAAAATGGAATTGGCAATAACAAGATTAGAAGACATTGGACAACTTTTTATAAGTGTTGCCAAGTGCCCAGATCACAATCACATGACTAAGGAGGTGCTTTAATGGCCATAACTGAAGGCATGAGTCATAAGTCTGTTCATTTAGTATCATCATAGCATTCAACAAACTGAAGACAAGAATGACTATATCTGTAATTCTGTGTGGTTGGTGGTGCTGAATAAATCTAATAGACCTTTTTCAATAAACACATTTATTTACTGTTTCTTAATGGACATCATCACCCATATTGTGCTAGATTTATTATTGTTTCTTTCCTACCTAAATATTTAACTGACCATCAAACAGGTGTGCCAATATAAGATAGTATTTTCCCTTTCTCTTTACCCACAGTACGATATTCCACCTAAAGAATTTCATTTTAGAAAATATAATCTTTGAAGATTTTAACTACCCTGACATGAACTGGGGATTTTGACTACCCTGACATCAACTGGGAAACAAACTCTGCAACAAGTGGAAGATCCAACAGGTTCCTAACAAACCTTTGTTTCCCAAAAGTAGAGAAGGGAACAAGGGGATCAGCCATATTGGACTTAATTCTCACTAACAGAGAGGAAATGATAGAAGGTGTTGAAGCTACAGGAACCTTGGGGGCAAGCAATCATGCAATACTGGAATTCAACATTATGCAAACACAAGTAGTAGAACAAAGTCAAACTAGAGTCTTGGACTTTAAGAGAGCTAATTTCAATAAACTTAGAGAGAGCTTGGGAAGGATTTCATGGATGAGAATCCTCAAGGGAGACTTCCGGTTCCGGTGGCCATGGCGACAGGCAGATCGCTGCCTGCTCCAGCTCTCCCGGTGGGCTTCCCCCGCTTCTGGGGGGGCACAAGACGCCTTGGAGGGGCGTCTTGCCGAAGGAACGGCTCGCGGAGGGTCCTGGCGTCGGCGGCGGCTGGCGGGGGCTCCTCCGCTTCGTTCTAGGCATCGGGGAGCCGTTTTGGAGGACGTGCGTGCGCGCGCGCCTCGCCCCATGCCGATCGGAGAACATACTTCCGAATGAAGCAGCGGCAGTATGGTGAGAGGCTTCCTTTCTGCATTCCTTCTTTTTTGAATTGATGGACTTTTCAGCACTTTTAAAAAGTTAAACTTTCGGATTCTTGCTAGAGGTGCGGCTAGAGGGAGGGGGATTTCCCCCCCTCCCTTGGACAAGCGGCTTGAAAAGACTTTCCTTCCATCCCCAGAAAGGAGGAGGGGGGAGAGCCAACTAATGATGCCTCACCCCTATAAAAGTGATTTTCATTGGATTTAGCTCCAGAACTTATGGATGAACTGAGAACTTTCTGAACTTTTAAAAATTTTACTATGCCTCTGAGCCCAAAGCTGGCAGGGCAAGATGGCACACTTCCGTTGTCTTCATGAACTGTGAAACCTGACTCCACCTTTAAAATTCAGGCTTCCGGTCTTTGTCTCCGAGTCACCCAGAGGAATCTCTTGTGGATTGTTATTTTTTGAACTCTTTGGAGAAAAAACTTTCATCTATTGCTAGAGTGACTAAAGAAACCCCCATCTGTTTGGATCCTCTGCCTTCTGAATTCGCCTGCCTGCTCTACTTCTCCAGCTGCCCAGTCTCTACTCTGACTGACCTCCCTGCTTCATAAACCATGTCTCCAAAAAGACCACCTCCTGGAAAGCCTGGCTTTGCTACTTCTGCCCCAACGTCTGCAACGTCTAGTCCAGCTACACAGTCAAAGATATCAGAACTGATGCAACCCAAGACTACAGAGATAGACTTTCAACAAATGCTTCAACAAATTTTACAGGGCCAGGAGGAAATTAAGAAACAGTTAAGGGAAATGAAAGATGAAATTAAACAGAACCAAGCCCAAATCTTTAAGAATTCACAGAGACTGGACCTTGTGGAGGGTGGGGTGGCGGAGGCGAGGGGGGGGGTAGAGGCTTTACAGAAGGGGAACAAAGAACTTGACATCCAACAAATGAAAGCAGAGTTTGAAAGAATGTCCTTTTATCTTAGATTTCAAAATGTAATAGAAGCAGATGGGGAAAAT
This sequence comes from Natrix natrix natrix, assembly GCA_029891615.1. Lineage (NCBI taxonomy): Eukaryota > Metazoa > Chordata > Lepidosauria > Squamata > Natricidae > Natrix > Natrix natrix. The sequence goes on along the minus strand of JAKRSK010010158.1, from coordinate 98,160 downwards.
ATAAGGGACATTATGACTAATATTTTAGCTGAATACATACACAAAGACAAACAGCAGATGGAATGGGAGATAGATCTAGCTTATAGAGTGAATTCAGCATATGCCAGAACACATAATGTACCCAGGGAGGTTCATATTAAATTTCTTAGGAAAACCACAAGAGATGAAATTCTGGGTGTACAAAGGGGGCAAACACTGACATACCACGACAGGGAGATAACCATTCTGAAGCAGATTCCCAAAAAAATTAGGGAAAAAAGGAAAAGTTATTCGCAATTGGCGAATAAATTATACCAGAAGGGGGTGTGGTTTAGATGGTTGATGCCTGAAGGTATGCTGATATTCTGGGAGGAGACAAGAATCAGAATTAATACACCCATAGAGGCACAGGCCTTTATGGAAAAAAATAAAGCGAACCTAGAAAAAACAGATGATACTACAACGGTCATACAGGACACGGGAGGGGCCGGAGCTCTGCCAGCGGGGGGTGAAGGGGCAACACCAAGAAAGCTCAGATCACAAAAATAAATAAGAAAACCACAATGTTATAAACAGACCGAAAGTATTAATGAATTTACAACTAGACTATATATTATAATTATATAAACTGATTGAAAAGTATTTTTTCTAGAATTAATATGCTGAATTTTTTTATGATTATGTAATAAGGTTTGATATTTCGATGTAACCTAGGAGTCTGGAGGGAGGGGGCGTCTGCCACACTTGCAACTGCCAAAATTTGTACTATTCCACTTACCCTTTTCCGTATAAATGTTTTTAAAAAAACCAATAAAACTTCTTGAAAAAAAAAAAAAAAGAGAATCCTCAAGGGAAAAACAACTCAAGAAGCTTGGGAAATTTTGAAAAATGAGACTACAAAAGCGCAGTCTAGCACAATACCAATGAAGAAGAAAAACAACAGCTCCCAAAAGAAACCAGCATGGCTGCAAAAAGAGAGGGATAGAATCAAGATCACGTGAAGTGATAATACCACTTTATAATGCCTTGGTAAGGCCACACTTGGAATACTGCATTCAGTTTTGGTCGCCACGATGTAAAAAAGAAGTGGAGACTCTAGAAAGAGTGCAAAGAAGAGCAACAAAGATGATTAAGGGACTGGAGGCTAAAACATGAGTAACGGTTGCAGGAACTGGGTATGAAATGAAAAGAAGGACTATGGGAGGCATGTTAGCAGTGTCCCAATATCTCAGGGGCTGCCACAAAGAAGAGGGAGTCAAACTATTCTCCAAAGCACCTGAGGGCAGAACAAGAAGCAATGGGTAGAAACCAATCAAGGAGAGAAACAACTTAGAACTGAGGAGAAATTTCCTGACAGTTAGAACAATTAATCAGTGGAACACCTTGCCTCCAGAATTTGTGAATGCCCCAACACTGGAAGTCTTTAAGAAGATGTTGGATAGCCATTTGTCTGAAATGGTGTAGGGTTTTCTGCCTAGCCAGGGGTTTGGACTAGAAGACCTCCAAGGTCCCTTCCAACTCTGCTATTGTATTGTATTAAGAATCTTTCGATCAAGATTGTAATAAGTGAATATATGAATTTCTTAGAAAACTACAATATGTCAACGTTTATTCCTTTCAGTTTCATGAACACAAATATTCCAAATTGAGTAATATTTTGAAAATATATCCAAGAAAAAGCAGTTCAGTTGCCATAAATACATTTCCTTGAATTCCTATAAAAATATAATCCATAATTATTTTTCAAGAACTGATTGTCATTATTTTGAACTGCAGCCTTGCTGGAAGGATCCTGACTGAATCTTGCAGCAGGCATGTTGCAGAAGTACTCGGGAAAAACCAGAGATTGAGAGAGTTGCACTTGGACATCCAGAACTCAGATGACAAAGCAATGAAACTATTGTGCGATGGGCTCAAAGATCCACGATGCACAATACAGACATTAGAGTAAGTGACTATTTACTTTCAGTTTGATCTGCATAAGTGTCTTTTGGCTGTTAATATTTTAGAAATATATCTAGAAAGTCAATTTAGTTACCATACTTTGTCCTATTCTCTTACAGCTCCTATAAAATACATTGCATACGTGATATTCAATAAATAATTGTAATTTTTCATATATTTTTCTGGTGGGACTGGAAAGGGGGGACAGGAAGCACGGCAGTGGCTTCGGGAGAACTCTGTGAATGACCTAGAGTGGCCCAACCAGAGCCCTGACTTGAACCCTAATGAGCATCTCTGGAGGAGCCTAAAAATGGCTGTCCATTGGCGGTCATCATCCAATCTGACTGTGCAATGCTCCAGGGAAGCTAGGGGCTAGCAGACAAATACTGCCAGGGCATCTGGTGTGGTAGGAATTAGCAGGCAAACCCCTGTCCAGAGCTCCTGGTGGATCTGGGAGGGGAAAGGAGGCAAATGCTGTCTGTGCACTGCTCCTGGGGAATAAGAGGAGGGGGGGGCATCAGTGCATCAATGGTAAACACAGCTGATGGTGGGGTATGTGGGGGGGGGATGTTAGAAAGGTGTGGTGCACAATGGGAGGGCAGCTGCCCATTCATTGTTAAGCCAGAGTCCAGACGCAGAGGAAATGGCAGTGAGAGGTCAAATTGGTAAGCCCCCACCCACTGCTGCTTGCCCGTGGCCCACAGTGGTGTCTCATTTTCACCATCACCACAATTGCCTCTGCACCTGGACTCTAGCTTGATGCTGAAGGGGGGGGGGGTGTTGGCTGCTCTCATACTGTTCACCCCCCCCTGCATCACCAGGAGTTGTGTGCCGGCAGCATTTGCCTATTTTTCCCTGCCAGCACCAGCACCAGGCATGCAGGCAGCATTTGCCTGCTGCCCCAACCCCAAGGATCAATGGCAGGCAGTGTTTGTCTGCTTCCCCCTCCCAGCACCAGCATGAGCTGTGGACCAGTAGGGTTTGACTGCCTGCCCCCCTTCCTCTTTTCCGTAACCTGTCAACAATCACATCCCCCTCTGAGCACTCTTGGTCACCCTTCCCAGGCCCATTGTTGCCGCCTGCCACATCATTGGCTGGTGGCTTTTTGTCCGTTGGAGCGAAACACCTGGGACAAATGGGCCAAGCTGAAGGGAAAGGGGTAGATGGCCAGAGAGAATCGACAGGGGAGAGCGGGCAGAATAGAAAAGCGGGCTGTGAATAGGCTGAGGCAGATGGCTTGAGGCTTCATGGAGACATATCAAGTGAATCCTGTAGCACGTATCTTGTAGAAGTACTCAGGAAAAACCACCGATTGAGAGAGTTAGATCTGTTCTTCAAAACTCCTGATGGCAAAACAATAGAACTATTGTGCGATGGACTCAATAATCCAGGGTGCTTGATTTCACAGAAATAATTTTAAGGTTTTTGACTCGCCTCTGCAGGCTTCATGGGAAGATCCTGAATGCATCTAGCAGCAAGCATCTTGCAGAAGTACTCAGGAAAAACCAGAGATTGAGAACATTATATTTGTCCCTCAAGAAACCAGATGATCAATCAATGGAAGTGCTGTGTGAGGGTCTCAAACATCGGGAATGTTCAATAGAGACGCTAAAGTAAGTAACTGTTTTTTCCTTTGAGTTTCATCTGTGCAACTGGTTTTCTTATTTTTAATATTCTGGAAATATATCCAGGGTGAGGCAGTTCAGTTGCCTTACTTAATCAGAGTCCCTTCAAGTCCTATAAAAATACATTCTATGATTGTTTTTCAAGAAATGATTTTAATTTTTCACACACTTCTTAACAGGCTGCTTGGAGAGGCCCTGAATGCATCTAGCAGCAAGCATCTTGCAGAAGTACTCAGGAAAAACCAGAGATTGAGAACATTATACTTGTCCCACGAGAAACCAGATGATCAATCAATGGAAGTGCTGTGTGAGGGTCTCAAACATCCAGAATGTTCAATAGAGACGCTAAAGTAAGTGACTGTTTTTTCCTTTTGAGTTTCATCTGTGCAACTGGTTTTTTATTTTTAATATTCTGGAAATATATCCAGGGTGAGGCAGTTCAGTTGCCTTACTAAATCAGAATCCCTTCAAGTCCTATAAAAATACATTCTATGATTGTTTTTCAAGAAATGATTTTAATTTTTCACACACTTCTTTACAGGGTGGTTGGAGAGGCCATGAATGCATCTAGCAGCAAGCATCTTGCAGAAGTACTCAGGAAAAACCAGAGATTAAGAACATTATACTTGTCCCTCAAGAAACCAGATGATCAATCAATGGAATTGCTGTGTGAGGGTCTCAAAGATCCAGAATGTTCAATAGAGACGCTAGAGTAAGTGACTGTTTTTTCCTTTGAGTTTCATCTGTGCAACTGGTTTTTTATTTTTAATATTCTGGAAATATATCCAGGGTGAGGCAGTTCAGTTGCCTTACTTAATCAGAGTCCCTTCAAGTCCTATAAAAATACATTCTATGATTGTTTTTCAAGAAATGATTTTAAATTTTCACACACTTCTTTACAGGCTGCTTGGAGAGGCCCTGAATGCAACCAGCAGCAAGCATCTTGCAGAAGTACTCAGGAAAAACCAGAGATTAAGAACATTATACTTGTTCCTCGAGAAACCAGATGATCAATCAATGGAAGTGCTGTGTGAGGGTCTCAAAAATCCAGAATGTTCAATAGAGATGCTAAAGTAAGTGACAGTTTTTTCCTTTGAGTTTCATCTGTGCAACTGGTTTTTTATTTTTAATATTCTGGAAATATATCCAGGGTGAGGCAGTTCAGTTGCCTTACTTAATCAGAGCCCCTTCATGTCCTATAAAAATACATTCTATGATTGTTTTTCAAGAAATGATTTTAATTTTTCACACACTTCTTAACAGGGTGGTTGGAGAGGCCCTGAATGCATCTAGCAGCAAGCATCTTGCAGAAGTAGTCAGGAAAAACCAGACATTGAGAACATTATACTTGTCCCTCGAGAAACCAGATGATCAATCAATGGAAGTGCTGTGTGAGGGTCTCAAACATCCAGAATGTTCAATAGACACGCTAAAGTAAGTGACTGTTTTTTCCTTTGAATTTCACCTGTGCAACTGGTTTTTTTTTATTTTTAATATTCTGGAAATATATCCAGGGTGAGGCAGTTCAGTTACCTTACTTAAGCAGAGTCCCTTCAAGTCGTATAAAGATACATTCTATGATTGTTTTTCAAGAAATGATTTTAATTTTTCACACACTTTTTTTCAGGCTGTTTGGAGAGGCCCTGAATGCATCTAGCAGCAAGCAACTTGCAGAAGTACTCAGGAAAAACCAGAGATTAAGAACATTATGCTTGTTCCTCAAGAAACCAGATGATCAATCAATGGAAGAGCTGTGTGAGGGTTTCAAACATCCAGAATGTTCAATAGAGATGCTAGAGTAAGTGACTGTTTTTTCCTTTGAGTTTCATCTGTGCAACTGGTTTTTTTATTTTTAATATTCTGGAAATATATCCAGGGTGAGGCAGTTCAGTTGCCTTACTTAATCAGAGTCCCTTCAAGTCCTATAAAAATACATTCTATGATTGTTTTTCAAGAAATGATTTTAATTTTTCACACACTTCTTTACAGGGTGGTTGGAGAGGCCCTGAATGCAACCAGCAGCAAGCATCTTGCGGAAGTACTCAGGAAAAACCAGAGATTAAGAACATTATACTTGTCCCTCAGGAAACTAGATGATCAATCAATGGAAGTGCTGTGTGAGGGTCTCAAACATCCAGAATGTTCAATAGAGACGCTAAAGTAAGTGACTGTTATTTCCTTTTGAGTTTCATCTGTGCAACTGGTTTTTTATTTTTAATATTCTGGAAATATATCCAGGGTGAGGCAGTTCAGTTGCCTTACTTAATCAGAGTCCCTTCAAGTCCTATAAAAATACATTCTATGATTGTTTTTCAAGAAATGATTTTAATTTTTCACACACTTCTTTACAGGCTGCTTGGAGAGGCCCTGAATGCATCTAGCAGCAAGCATCTTGAAGAAGTACTCAGGAAAAACCAGAGATTAAGAACATTATACTTGTTCCTCGAGAAACCAGATGATCAATCAATGGAAGTGCTGTGTGAGGGTCTCAAACATCCAGAATGTTCAATAGAGATGCTAAAGTAAGTGACTGTTATTTCCTTTTAGTTTCATCTGTGCAACTGGTTTTTTATTTTTAATATTCTGGAAATATATCCAGGGTGAGGCAGTTCAGTTGCCTTACTTAATCAGAGTCCCTTCAAGTCCTATAAAAATACATTCTATGATTGTTTTTCAAGAAATGATTTTAATTTTTCACACACTTCTTAACAGGGTGGTTGGAGAGGCCCTGAATGCATCTAGCAGCAAGCATCTTGCAGAAGTACTCAGGAAAAACCAGAGATTAAGAACATTATACTTGTCCCTCAGGAAACTAGATGATCAATCAATGGAAGTGCTGTGTGAGGGTCTCAAACATCCAGAATGTTCAGTAGAGACGCTAAAGTAAGTGACTGTTTTTTCCTTTGAGTTTCATCTGTGCAACTGGTTTTTTATTTTTAATATTCTGGAAATATATCCAGGGTGAGGCAGTTCAGTTGCCTTACTTAATCAGAGTCCCTTCAAGTCCTATAAAAATACATTCTATGATTGTTTTTCAAGAAATGATTTTAATTTTTCACACACTTCTTTACAGGCTGCTTGGAGAGGCCCTGAATGCATCTAGCAGCAAGCATCTTGCAGAAGTACTCAGGAAAAACCAGAGATTAAGAACATTATATTTGTCCCTCGAGAAACCAGATGACCAACCAATGGAAGAGCTTTGTGAGGGTCTCAAACATCCAGAATGTTCAATAGAGTCACTAGAGTAAGTGACTGTTTTTTTCCTTTGAGTTTTATCTGTGCAACTGGTTTTTGACTTTAATGTTGTGGAAACATATATAGGGATAGGAAATTCAGTTGCCTTGTAATTTTTGACACACTTATGCACAGGCTGCATGGAGAAACCCTGACGCCATCCTGCAGCAGGTACTTTGCAGAAGTATTCAGGGAAAACCAGAGATTGAGAATAGTATCCTTGTCCCTCAATAACTTAGATGACCAATCGGAGATCACTTTCGGTCACCGAGGGTGACAGACGTGCGCGTCCGCAGCTTGTCTTCTCGGTGGGCTCCCGTTGGGAGCACAGAGAGCCTTGGCGGGGCACTCTGCTGCAGGGCGGCTTGTGGGAACCCCCTGGATCGGCGGCAGCCATGGAGGGTGTCTCTAACTTTGCCCTAGGAGCCAGAAAGCGTAGGGGGGTGCGCGGCAGCGTTGCCATGTCGCCCATGCCTTCGCCGCTCGGAGCCTGGAAGGATAAAGCTACTTGAAGGACGCAGCAGAAGTGCGGTGAGGTGGGAAGTTTCCCCAAATCTCTGGCTAATTTTCTTGATCTATCTATTTGATGAACTGCAGCTTTGTTAAAACGTGTATTCAACTATCAGAAGAGTTAACACTGGAGGTGTGTGTGTCTCCACCCTCCTCAGAAAAGCGGCGTTTGTACCATCTTTCTCCTGGAGGAGAGAGAGAGAGTTGAAAACTGACTTTTACTTCCCCTAAGAAATGGGAGTGATCTTCACAACTGCAAGAGAAAGTATGGCTGAATTGATCTTCTTTTAAAGCTATTAATGAGACTTTTGAAACTTTTGACTTGTTGTTTCTTGATGCCCTGTGAAGGCTGAGCCAAGATGGCCAACTTCCTCCTTCTTTATTGCTTTCTATGAATGAGATCCCCCTATTGGAAGATTCTCTGGCTCTGAACATATCTCCACCTTAGAGACCTCTAGGAACCTCTTCTATTAAATACTCCTCCTGGGCTTGGACTATTGGATCTAACTATTTGGCTTAGAGCTGCATTGGAAGATTAATTCTCTTTGCTGGGTTAGTTGGTCTCGTGACTTCCCCCCGGTTGTACTCTTCCACAGACGCCATTTCTTTGTACAGACTTATAATTATCCTTGAGCTTCAAAATGGGCCTGAAAAATATTCTGGCCGGTAAACCTGCTTTGGCTCCATCCTCTTCTATATCCAGTCTGATCTCGCAACAGTCACAATTGGAGTCATTTCTACAACCTAAAACCCCCGAAGAGAGCTCAACTGTTCATCAAATGCTTCAATCACTTTTAAAAGGACAGAATGAAATGAAAAAACAATTGATGGTTTTAAATGATCAGCTCAAGGAATCGCAACAACAAACCATACAAAACAAACAGAGAATAGATGTTCTGGAGGAATGTGCGATCGGGACGAAGGAGGAGATGAAGACAATCCGGCGAGGGAATGTAGAATTTGAAAATCATATGATAAAAATGGAATTTGAAAGGATGTCGTTTTTCCTTAGATTTTAAAATTTGCCAGAAACTGAGAATGAGGATGTTAAGGAGATTATGACCACAATTCTTGCAGAATATATTAACAGAGATAAACAGCAGCTCTGGTGGGACATTGACCTGATTTATAGAATAAATTCAGCATATGCTAGAACACACAATGTTCCAAGGGAGGTTCATGTAAAATTTCTCAGAAAAACCACAAGAGATGAGGTACTAGGTGCTCAAAGGGTGGGACCTTTAAAATATAAAGACAAAGAAATAACCATTCTTAAACAGATTCCAAAGAAAGTTAGAGATAAGAGGAAGAATTTTTCTTCCTTAGCAAAAAAAAATATAATAAAGGAATCTGGTTCAGGTGGTTATTGCCAGAAGGTATGTTGATTTTTTGGGAGGGCACTAGAATTAGAATAAACACAGTAGTGGAGGCTGAGGCTTTTGTTAAAAAACATAGTTCCCTCCTAGATGAAGCAGGGGACGTTACACAAGAAGTGAAGGAGGGAGGGGCCGAGGCTTGGCCAGAGGACAGAGTAGAGGATTTAATAATGAGAAGACTTAGATCACAAAAATTATTTGAAATGTTATTGCAATTGTTGTTACAATGTAATTTTTTGTGGAAGTGATACAAAAATGATTGAATACTTTGAGGATTTAATGTAAAACCAAACTACTAATGTTTGTTTAAATGTTGATATTTCTTTTGTACTTTTTTGGTAAAAGTTATGTGATTTTGGGGGGCTGCCTCCCCCCGCATGATGTAGCTGTCAAAAATTTTCTAGACCCTTTTTACCCCTTTTCCTGAAAAATTTGTAAAAACCAATAAAATTCTTTAAAAATAATAATAATAACTTAGATGACCAATCAATGGAAGAGCTGTGTGAGGGTCTCAAACATCTGCAATGTACAATAGAGACCCTATGGTAAGTGACTGATTTTTCCATTGAGTTTCATTTGTACAACTGTCTTTTGACTTTAATGTTGTGGAAATATATCTAGGGAGAGGAAATTCAGTTTGTTCTGTAGGGAAAACGAGGTAGACAGGAATTGAGGCAAAGCAGGTTGAAGCTAACACAACCTTTATTAACAGTATAACACAGCAAAATGTAAGGCAAACCTCAAACCAGAAAACAGCAACATTTGACAGCTGACAGCCCTTTTATACTAGAGCTGTCAGACGCTGAACCAATAGAATGGCTGCATTCTCCCACCAGCTGGCTGCTCGCATGTTACCCAATCAGGAGCCGGCAATGAAAGTCAATGGCGTCGTAGTCTTGAGGACTTAACACCCCTCTCCTCCCAGTTAGCACATGCATAATCAGCCAAGCACGCCGGCTGGCGTCGGCTCTGCCCCGATCGTCTTAGTTCAGGAGCAGTGGCCAAAGGAGGATAAGCTGGTGGAGAGTCCTATGAAACCTCTGGAGACTGTGCAGCTGAGTCGGCGGGATACCTGACTGCCGCGGGACTGACCAGATCCTCAGTTAAGCCAGGCGACAAGAACGCATCAGTGGGAGGTGCTGCATGCGACTCTGCTTGCGCTGGAGCAGCCTCTGTTGGTATTAGTTCCCTGGGGCAGGATTGGGCCTGCACCGGGTGCTAATCTGCTGCGCTGGTGGTTCACTGTCTGAGCTGGTTGATGTGTCGGCGCCACATTCGTCCATCACTGAGCTGGACCCTATAAGAGTAGGGTCCAGTTAGTTGCGTGATTTGTCCAAGAAACCACCTTGGTTTGGCCCCATAGTTTTGGGCGTAGACTGGGTCTCCCACATTAAAGGCCCGTGTGGTGTCACCTGCGAGGCAGCTTTTCTCTGCTGCATAACCGGGGTGTAGCTGGTCCCGGGTTGTCTGGAGCCGATGACCCATAAGCCGTTCTGCAGGACTTTGCTTGGTGACTGGGCACAGGGTTGTATGCTTTGCCAGGAGGTATTGGGACAGTTTGTCATGCCAATTCCCTGGCCCCAGGCAGCCCAATGCCTCTTAGCAGACCGGACGGTTCATTCTGCCAAGCCATTTCCGGCCTGATGGAATGGGGCCGTTGGGGCGTGTCGTATGCCATGCTGGCCTGAAAACATCTGGAAGGGTGCCGACGTGAACTGGGGCCCATTGTCAGTCACCACCACATCAGGCAACCCATGGGTCACGAATAGCCTCCCCAGCACCCTAATTATGGCCTCTGAAGTGGTGGAAGGCATGTGGGCCAGCTCCACCCACTTCGAGTAGGCATCTATGAGGACCAAGAAGTTCTGCCCTAAGAACAGGCCGGCGAAATCCAAATGGACTTGTGCCCATGGAGCCCGGGGCATGCCCCATTCCCTGATGGGCACAGAAGGGGGAGCTGGTCTAGATTGCTGGCACTGCTGGCAGGTGGCTACCCAGTTTTCTATTTCCTGGTCAATCTTGGGCCACCACACGTACCTTTGGCCCAAAGTCTTCATGCATACAATGCCCGGGTGAGCAGTGTGCAGGCAATTTAAAATTGGCGACTTAAGCTTTGGGGGAGCTACCACCCTATTGCCCTATAACAGGCACCCATTAAGGACAGACAGCTCATGCTGCCATATATAATAGGGGTGAAACTCCGGATCTACTGGCCCCTGTGGCCACCCCCTGCTCACCCAGTCCAAAACTTGGGACAATATGGGGTCTGTGGCAGAGAGCCTGGCAATATCCTGGGCGGATACTGGCATGGCTAACTCTTCAATTAAGAGGACCAAAACCATAGGAGTAGGGTCCAAGACAGGCGCTGGCAGAGGGCAGCGACTGAGGGCATCAGCGTGCCCCAAGTTTTTTCATGGCCTATATTATAGCTGATAATTATACGCTGCTAGAAAAACTATCCATTTGGACATTCTTGGAGACAAAATCTGAGGAATCTGGTGATCCCCCACCAGAAGACCCAAGATGGGCTTATGGTTGGTCACTAAGTGAAAAAAGCGATCATAAACATAATCGTGAAACCGCTTTACCCTAGCTACAGCAGCTAGGGCCTCCTTATCCAGCTGACTGTAATTTCTCTCAGCTGCTGAGAGTGTGCGCGAATAATAGGCAATTGGGGCTTCTGAACCATTAGGTAGGATGTGACTCAGGATGGCCTCAATGTCATAAGGCGATGCATCGCACGCCAAAGTAATGGGAAGCTATCACTGTATTGCAGCAGTAAAGATTTGGATGTAAGGACATCCTTAACTGCCCTAAAGGCTTGGGCTTCTTTAGACCCCCAATGCCAGGGCGTCTTGGAGTCTAGGAGCCTATGAAGAGGCTCCGCTAAAGACGCCTTATGGGGTTTAAAAAAATGGAGTAAAAATTAAGCAGCCCCAGAAAGGCTTGTAGTTCAGCCTTAGAGGAGGGCGCAGGGACTTCCTTAATTGTCTCTACCTTGGACGGAGTAGGGTAGATGCCTTTGGCATCAACTAGATACCCCAAAAACTCTACACTGGGGACCCCTATCCTACACTTTTCTTGTTTGAGTTTCAGCCTCGCTTGGCGGAAATGGGACAGGACTGCTCTTAATTTATTGACGAGCTCAGCTTGATCCAAATCAGATACAAGCATATCATCGAAATTGGATACCACCCCTGGCAGCCCCCGGAGCATCCACTCCATTAGGCTCTGGAAAATACCCGGGGCTACACTGACCCCAAACTGCAAGCGTTTACATTTGAAAGCTCCCCAGTGAGTTACGATGGTTTGAGCCATGGCCGCCCTGCAGGCCTTGGCTAAATGTCCTTTCCTGTCACACCAATGGCATAACACAGCTTTGAACCTGCAGATTGACCTTGCATGATTCCCGCCACAACTCAGGCAACCCGCCTGAGATAAAAAATCAGCCTGAGTTCAATTTTTTCTGGTGGCCAGTTTGAGGCGGCTAATCTCTTCATTGTCCGAGAAGTCTTCTTCGACGTCTTCTTCGTGGTGGACAACATGGCCCCTGCTGGCATGGGTGGCTGGTGGCAGAAATCTCTGAATTTCTGTGGTGGATTTGTCCGACATTTCATATGCCGTGGCTTCATCCACGGCTACCTGAAGGCTCAGCCCTTTTCATGCCAACAAGCGTCACTGAAGTCTGAGGTCTTTGATACCACAGACCAGCTGTTCTAACAGGGCATCATCCAGCACAGGAAAGTCACAGTGCAGGGCCGCTGTTCTGAGGGAAGCCATGTAATCGGTCACAGATTCCCTTTCTCCCTGGGTCCTCTGCCTAAACGCATAACGTCTGGCTATGTGCAAGGGAGTTGGAGAGTAATGATTTTTAAGTTTCTCCAAAAGAGTCTCCCAAGGCATCGAATGGACAGATTGAGGGGCTGCTAAAGCCCTAGCCGTCCCAAACATCTCGTGGCCACATGCGCTGAGAAAATAACCTCTTTTATGGCCACTGGACAAACTGGTGAAGTCATTTGCCTCCAGGAAACACTCAAACCGCTCGAGGTAGGCGTCCCATGTTTCAGTGGCCGGGCTGAATGCCATGAATGCTGGTAGATTAGCCATCCTTAGAAGGACAGAACATGAGGAATTAGCCTTGGAGCGACGTCTCGTCGCCAGTGACTTGAGGCAGCTCTTATTAGTGACTTTGCTTTTCCTTTACCTCAGTCTTGATCCTACCCTTGTTGCCAGTGTTCTGTAGGGAGAACGCGGCAGACAGGAACTGAGGCAAAGCAGGTTGAAGCTAACACAACCTTTATTAACAGTATAACACAGCGGGACTTCCGGTTCCGGCTGCTGATCGCGACCGGCAGGCTCTGCTCGCCCCACGCTCTTCTGGTGGGCTCCCCATTATCTGGGGAGCACAGGACGCCCTGGAGGGGCTCCTGCCGAGGGGGCGGCGTAGCGGGGGATCCCCTGAGTCGGCGGCGGCCGGGGGGGCTCCCCGCATCACCCTAGGCACCAGGAGGCATGATGGGGAGGTGCTGCGGCGTCTTCGTGAGGAGGCAGCTGGAAGATCTGAAGGACGCAGTTGCTGTGTGGTGAGGTGGAAACTTCCCCCTGTTCCCTTACTTGCTCGAAAAGGAAAAAAAATTGCCAGCTGTTTTTAGAATTACTTTCAACTTGGCTCAGAGAAGCATGACTGAAGGGAGGGGGATTTCCCCCCCCCCTCGGACAGGCGGCTTTAAACGGTTTTGCTCTCTGCCCTAGAGGAGGAGGAAGGGAGAGAGCCTTGCAATAAAATCACGCTCATAACAAAGGCAGCTTTTGGACTGTAATTTTGTAAATGAGGTAATGATCTGAAAACTTTGAAAACATTGAAAACTTTACGTTATGCCTTTCGACTCCGAAGCTGGCAGGGCAAGATGGCATACTTCCGTCGTCTTCACAGACACTGAAATTTGACTCCACCCATAGGAGCTGCAGGCATCTTGTTTTTGTCTCCGTGACACTCAGATAAATCTCTTGTTGTACTGGATTCTGCTTGGAACAAAGGATTTTATTACTTTATTGTCAGAAGCTGAAACCAGAAAAGGTTCCCTTTTGCTTGGACTCCTTGCCTCCTAATCTCTCTTGGCGGTTTTCCTCTCTAATTGTTTCCTCTCTGTATTGACTTTGTACTTTTCCTGCTCACCATAATGCCACCTAAAAGACCACCCCCGGGGAAGCCGGGCTTTGCTGTCTCCGCCCCGACATCTTCAGTGTCCAGCCCCAGTGGACAACAGACCTTAGCTTCCTTGTTGCAGCCCAAGCCTTCTGAGACGGACTTCCAACAGATGTTTCAACAAATCTTAAAGGGACAGGAGGACTTAAAAAGTCAACTAAAGCAGATGAATGAGCAGCTTAAAGAGAACCAAGACTGGGAAATTAAAAATTCACAGAGATTGGATCTTTTGGAGGAGGGGACGGCTGAGATGAGGGGGGAGGTGAAAGGGGTGCAGAAGGGGAACCAAGAGATTGAGAACCACGAGATAAAAACAGAATTTGAAAGAATGTCCTTTTTCCTTAGGTTTCAAAATGTGGTTGAGGCGGATGATGAAGATCTAAGGGACATCATGACAAACCTTTTGGCCGAATATATCCAAAAAGAAAAACAACAGATGGGGTGGGACTTGGACCTGGTTTATAGAGTAAACTCAGCATATGCTAGAACACATAATGTCCCAAGGGAGGTACATATTACATTTCTTAGAAAGACTACAAGAGATGAGATTCTGAGTGCACAAAGGGGGCAAGCTTTGAAATATCAGGATAGAGAAATAACCATCTTGAAACAGATCCCTAAGAAAGTGAGAGAGAAAAGAAAAAACTATTCACAACTAGCGAAGAAGTTATACCAGAAAGGGGTGTGGTTCAGATGGTTGATGCCTGAAGGCATGTTAATATTCTGGGAGGATACAAGAGTTAGAATCAACACAACATAAAGGCTCAGGCCTTTATGGAAAAAAATAAAGTACTCCTAGATAAATCCGACGATCCTATACCAGACCTACAGGACACGGGAGGGGCCGGAGCTCTGCTGGTGGGGGGAGAAGGGGCAATACCAAGAAAACTCAGATCACAAAAATGAGCAAGAAAATCTGCTTGATATAAATTGATTGAAATTATTATTTGAATTTATATGCTGACAAAATATTATTATTTAGTATTAAACTAATCTATGTATAAATGAAAATTATGAGCACGGGGGGAGGGGACACCTCCTACATATTGTGACTGCCAAAATTTTTAACTTATTCCACTCCCCCTTTTTATTTATTTTTTAAACCAATAAAACCTTGTTTAAAAAAAACCAGTATAACACAGCAAAATGTAAGGCAAAACTCAAACCGGCAAACAGCAACATTTGACAGCTGACAGCCCTTTTATACTAGAGCTGTCAGACGCTGAACCAATAGAATGGCTGCATTCTCCCACCAGCTGGCTGCTCGCGTCTTACCCAATCAGGAGCCGGCAATGAAAGTCAATGGCATTGTAGCCTTGAGGACTTAACACAGTTGCCTTGTAATTTTTGACACACTTATCCACAGGCTGCATGGAGAGACCCTGACGCCATCCTGCAGCAGGTACCTTGCAGAAGTATTCAGGAAAAACCAGAGATTGAGAATAGTATCCTTGTTCCTCCATAACCCAGATGACCAACCAATGGAAGAGCTGTGTGAGGGTCTCAAACATCCAGAATCCACAATAGAGACTGTAAGGTAAGTGACTGGTTTTTTTTCCATTGAATTTAATCTGTGCAACTGGTTTTTGATTTTTAATATTCTGGAAACATATCTAGGGAGAGTGTCAGAGTTTGTTGCATAAATTCAAATCTAGAAAGCACACACAGATAACTGATTCAGTTGGATTCATTAACTTCTTTATATACATAAGAATAGATGAATAAATATACAATACCAACTGGTAGTTCTTCCGAGTAAACAGAGGCAGGATAGTTACGGGCAAACTCAAGCAGTTAGTTTCACTTCAGCAAACCAGCTCAGATAGACTACTTAATTTTCTGTTTCAATTCTCTGCACAGACTTAGATCTGTTTAAGCTCCCATTGGCTGACTTAGTTGCTATGCCTATTCATTGGCTGACCTTGTTCCCACTTCTCTCCCAGTCATGAATATTTTAACACGCTTCCCTTCATGATTGGAAGAGACATAAAACCAATTAACTTAATATTCTTCCCATGGTGCACTCCACCCAATGGCTTGGTCATTATGTCTGTCAAATTGTTCTCTGAAGAACAGGGATGCAAGCTAATCGATTTACATTTCATGGCTTATCTGACATTACAATATTTAATGTCCACATGGTTGCTTCTTTTCTTTCCTCTGTCACTTGTTATAGAGGTGGGTTCTGGCCGGCTTTACTGTTAGTTCGGTCATGTGTGCGGTTCGTGTGCGCACCCTGTATGCTCACCGTGCACACATGCACAGTTCAATTAAAACTGTTCTGCGCATGCACAGAACTCAAAAACAAAATGGCGGCATTGATGGCACTGACTGGAAAACCAATTCTGGGGCGTTGCAGGCCTGTGTCGTTGCCAGTTCCAGTGACCCAGGCCACCATACCACTACTGGTTTGGCCTGAACCGGTAGGAACCCACCTCTGACCTGTTGACATTTTAATGCAGGCAGCATTATCCTCATACACGGTTAGAGCTTCATTTACCTGTACATTTAAATCCTGTAACAGTTGCACATACCAGGTTACCTCTGAATAGAGTTCAGACAAAGCAATAAATTCTGCCTCCGCAGTAGAAATGGCGACAGTTGTTTGCTTCCTGGACTTCCAGCCAATTAAAGCCCTCCAAACAATGCCACAATCCCAGAATTGGACTTTCTGGTTTTTACGTCATTTGCATAATCACTATCAACATAGCATTTCAATTTTAATTCTTCAGAGACCTGTATTTGAAGACCCAAATTCACAGTTCCTCTTAAATACCCGAGAATCCTTTTTATACCCATCCAACACAACGGCTTAGGTGCAGCTGTAAAGCGACTCAAGATGCTTACTGCACAAGCTATGTCTGGTCTGGACCACTGTGACAGATATAACAGGCTCCCTATTGCTGACTGATATACCTCTTGATCACAGGCTTCACTTTTGTCTTCACCCAAACTGTTATGAAAATGTACTCGTAAGTGTTGGAGCAGAAGTACAATCTTTCATGTTATATCTCTCTAACAACTGTTCAATTTTTCTTCTTTGACTGAGAACATAACAACCTTTCTCACTCTTTTGTACCTCTACATCGAGATATTTTTTTTATTTCTCCCAAATTCTTTAATTAAAATTTCTTCCCTAACTTGGACTTCCGGTTCTGGCGGCTGACGGCGACGGGCAAGCTTTGCTCGCCCCGCGCTCTCCCGGTGGGCTCCCCACTCCTTGGGGGGCACAGGACGCCCCGTAGAGGCTCCTGCCGGAGGAGAGGCACCGCGGGGGATCCCCTGGATCGGCGGCAGCTGGGGGGGGCGCCTCGCTCTAGGCACTGGGGAGCATGATGGGGAACGCTCCGGCGTCTTCGCTGCGAGGCTGACGGAAGAAAAAAACAAGCAGAAGGACGCGGCTGCGGTGCGGTGAGGCAAAATCTCCCTCTCATTCCCTTTTCTAATTTGGAAAAATTGCCAGCAGTCTAAACTTCACCTTCGGCTTGGCTGGAGAAGCGCGGCTGGAGGGAGGGGGATTTCCCCCCCCCCTTCGGACAGGCGGCTTGAAACAATTTTGCTCTCAGCCCCAAGGGAAGGAGGAGGGGGAAGAGCCAACTAATGATGTCACGCTCCTACTAATGGCGAATTTTGAACTTAAGTCTACAATAGAATGAGGATCTGGAAAGTTTGGAAACTTTGAAAACTTTGTTATGCCTCTAAACCCGAAGCTGGCAGGGCAAGATGGCACACTTCCGCTGTCTTTATGAACTGTGAAAACTGACTCCACCTTTAAAACTTCAGGCTTCCGGTCTTTGTCCCCGTGCTACTCAGACAAATCTCTTGTTGATTGCTACCTTTTGGACTCCCTGGTGTGAAAAACTTTACTCTATTGCCAGTGTGACTAGAAAAATCCCCTTCTGCCTGGACCTTCTGTCTCCTGGACTCTCCTGGCTGTCCTACTCCTCTGACTGATCACTCTCTGCATTGACTGAACTCTTCACAAAAAATGCCTCCTAAAAAAACACCTCCTGGGAAGCCTGGCTTTGCTGCCTCTGCCCCGACATCTACAACATCCTGTCCGAGTACACAATCAACGATA
Organism: Natrix natrix natrix; assembly: GCA_029891615.1. Lineage (NCBI taxonomy): Eukaryota > Metazoa > Chordata > Lepidosauria > Squamata > Natricidae > Natrix > Natrix natrix. The sequence goes on along the minus strand of JAKRSK010010158.1, from coordinate 80,205 downwards.
ACAGCTCTGATGCAACCTAAAACTACAGAGACTGAATTTCAACAAATGTTTCAGCAACTTCTACAGGGACAAGAGGAAATAAAAAGACAACTAAAAGAGATGAAAGAAGAAATTAAAGAGAACCAGGGCTAAATTGATAAAAACTCACAGAGACTGGATCTTTTGGAGGGTGGGACGGCTGAGATGAGGGAGGGGATGGAGGGGGTGCAGAAGGGGAACAAAGAAATTGATACCCAACAGATGAAAATAGAATTTGAGAGAATGTCCTTTTTCCTTAGGTTTCAAAATGTGGTTGAGGCGGATGATGAAGATCTAAGGGACATCATGACAAACCTTTTGGCCGAATATATCCAAAAAGAAAAACAGCAGATGGGGTGGGAACTAGACTTGGTTTATAGAGTGAACTCAGCTTATGCTAGAACACACAACGTACCCAGGGAGGTACACATTAAGTTCCTCAGAAAAAGTACAAGAGATGAAATTCTGTGCACAAAGGGGGCAAGCTTTGAAATATCAAGACAGGCAAATAACCATTCTGAAACAGATCCCCAAGAAAGTGAGGGGAAAAAGAAAAAGCTATTCACAATTTGCGAAGAAATTATACCAGAAGGGGGTGTGGTTCAGATGGCTGATGCCTGAAGGCATGCTAGTATTCTGGGAGGACACAAGAGTTAGAATTAATACACCCATAGAGGCGCAGGCCTTTATGGAAAAAACAAAGCCCTCCTAGAAAAACCAGATGACTCTACAACAGATATACAGGACACTGGAGGGGCCGGAGCTCTGCTAGCGGGGGGAGATGGGGCAATACCGAGAAAACTCAGATCACAAAAATGAATAAGAAAATCTGCTTGACATAAATTGACCGAAATTATTAATTGAATTTATATGCTGACTATATGTTACTATTTAGTAATGAATTTTGTGTAAATGTATACTTTGAGTATGGAGGGAGGGGGCACCTACCGCACACTGCAGCTGCCAAAATTTGTAACCTTTCCATTACCTTTTTCCCTGTAAATTTTTTAAAAAACCAATAAAACTTTGTTTAAAAAAAATATATTCCGTAACTTATTAGCATTTTTTAACCTGTGATACATCCTTTGCAATGAAGCAAAGATCATCCACAAATGATAATAATTGACAATCTCCACCTTGTAACTTTCCAGTGTATATGCAACCATCAGCCTTGCAATTCTTGAACCCAAGACCCTTCGATGCCTTATTTAGACAGATATTCCAATTCCTAGCTGTCTATGTCAGCCCATAAATGGCCTTGTTCAATTTATACATCGTGTTAGGCTTTTTACTTTCGTACCCTGATGCTTGAACCATGTACTTTCCCCCCCTCTAACTCAGCATTGAGGAATGCTGTGGTTATGTCAAAATGCCAAATTTTATGGCCACGTGCCGTTGCCAATGCTAGTGCCCGCCTTATGCTTTCACTCTTTACTGTTGGTGCGAATACCTCATCATTTTTCATCTTTGAAGAACCTCGTGCTACTAACCTTGCTTTATATGGTATCTCATTATTGGGTAGTACTTGCATCCCATTGCATCCTACAGCTTTGCTACTCTGTGGCAAAGGCATAGACGTGAACATGTTATGTTCACTCATGGATTTCATTTCCCTGTCCATGGCTTCTTTCCACTTTACTTGTTCTATTTTAGGTAATGCCAATAATTCCTTAAAGTTTCTGGGCTCATACCATACATTACAGGCTTTAACTTTACTCGCAGAATAACTGTTAGGTGGAATCCCCTTGTTCCATTGCTCTGACCTGCCTGGCATTGGCTGCTCTCTGTGCTTCAACCCTCTCTTTTTCAGCTTCTCCTCCCGGAATGCTGACACCATCACTAAGTGAGTTACCATCACTAAATGAGTCCCTTTCACTAAATGGATCACCATCACTAAGTGAATCATTCCAAAAATTTGCATCAATTCTTTTCCAATTTTGTTCTGCAAAATTGGCAGATCTTGAAATCACTGTTCTCTTGCTTTCCATCGCTAAAACGATAGCTTTCTGAGCCAGGCTCATAGCCCATAAGCCTTTGTTTGTCCTTTTCTTCTAATTGCTTTTGGAATATGCACCCACGCACGGCTTCCAAGAATTCTTAAATGTGCCGGGATGGCTTCCTCCCATATAGCACTGCATATGGAGTATCATTACAATACAATACAATGCAATACAATAGCAGAGTTGGAAGGGACCTTGGAGGTCTTCTAGTCCAACCCCCTGCCTAGGCAGGAAACCCTATATCGTTTCAGACAGATGGCTATCCAACATCTTCTTAAAAACTTCCAGTGTTGGGACATTCACAATTTCTGGAGGCAAACCATTCCACTGATTAATTGTTCTAACTGTCAGGAAATTCCTCCTCAGTTCTAAGTTGCTTCTCTCCTTGATTAGTTTCCACACATTGCTTCTTGTTCTACCCTCAGGTGCTATTGGAAAATAGTTTGACTCTCTCTTCTTTGTGGCAACCCCTGAGATATTGGAACACTGCTATCATGTCTCCCCTAGTCCTTCTTTCTATTAAACTAGACATACCCAGTTCCTGCAACCGTTCTTCATATGTTTTAGTCTCCAGTCCCCTAATTAATGGAGGAACTCCACAGCCTATTGATGAAATAATTAGCAGTTAACATGGCTTCACCCCAATATGATCTGCTCAGACCAGAATCCTCCAGCAGTGAGTCCTTCATGGTTTGTAAGACTCCATTCCGTCTCTCAGCAACACCATTCTCAGCTGTTGTGTGTATCTGTGTTTTATTCCTAACTGTCTCAACCATTGTTGAAAACTTGTTGACATGAATTCTGAACTTCTGTCAGTTTGCAACTGACATACCTGTTGCTTATATCTCCTTTCCACAAAACTTACCCATTGCTTAAATTTCTGTGGCATCTATATTTTACTTTTTAGTAAATAGCAGAACCCAAACCTTCTGTAGTCATCTACAATGACCAGCACATACTTTGCTCCTCACCAAAGTGGCTTGCATTGGCCCAACCAAATCTGCATGTATCAGCTCTAGAGCTCTTGTTGTCTGCCTTGTGCTACTTTTGCTTATTGGGAATCAGTGACGTGCGGTGAGGTTTATGACTGGTGAGGCACTGACACAGTGCTGGGTTTCAAATATTTTTAGACTTGTGGACTTCAACTCCCAGAATTCCACATCCAGGCATGCTCAGTTCCAATTTAAAGCGACAGCATTTGTTTTTCTCCTTTGCTGCTCCTTTCTTTTTCTTTTTCTTCTCCTTCCCCTCCTTCCTCCCTCTCTCCCTTCCTCCCCCTCTCTCAAACACACACACACACACACACACACACACACAGAAGTTGGATTGGACTATCTCTCCTACCCCTTCTCTCTCTCACTCACTCTCAAACAAACCCCCACACACACAAAAGTTGGATTGGATATCTTTTCCAGTGGCTTGAAAGCAGCTCCTCTGCCATCCCACCCCCCATTCCCCTGCTGCCTTTCCCAAACACCTCCACCATTGCAAATGCAGCCTGCTGTCTGGGTGGAAAATGCCTGGAACACAATAAAGCCCACCCACCACCTCCTGCTGGCAGGCTGGGGTGAGAGGAGAGGCAGAGAAGCCGGAGGGGAGCCGATCCGAGCCTTCCAAAAGAAAGAGGCTGGGGGGAAGTGTGTGTACTACAGCATGGCTCTTTGCCTGGCTTCCTGCCTCCTCCTGTGGTCTCCTCAGTGCTCGCTTGTGCTCTCCCTCCCCAAGTGTAGTTTGATTGCAGGTGGAGCCACGTTGCCTTTTCAAACTTGGAATCAGTGAAGCTGGGCTAGATTTTTATATAGTTTTATCCAGCTGTGTGTGTGAGAGAGAGAAATGAATGGGGGCCTGGGGAGGAAGTCACTACACTTGGGGAGGGAGAGCACCAGTGAGGTTAAGCAGAGTCATCCACGGTGAGGCAGCAACTAGCTCAGCTTTTTCCTTTTACTTTTTTTTTCTTGATGAGAGTGGTGAGGCTGTGCCTCACTTGCCTCACCTGACTGCACGTCACTGCTGGGAATGCCTTGGACTTTGACGATTTGCATACTGCACAGTCCAATTATGCCTTACATCTCTTTAAATTTAACCCTTCTGCAAACTGGTTCATCCTTTGCAAAACTCTGAAGCTGGCATGGCCAAGCTTTCCATGCAAGAGATGAACACATGAATCATGCTGTGGCACATTCCTGAATGTTTGTGCACATTGAACCTTTTGTCCCTGCAACACATAAAGATTATCCTCTTTTATGCTCTGTGCACGTACATTCCCATTTCTCTTTATGAGACACCTCCCATTTGCAAATGTGGTCTCAAATCCTTGTTTGTCTAAACTAGAGACACTTAGCAAATTGTGCTCCATCTCAGGTAGACATACTATATCATTAAACCTTGGCTGGTGTTCTGACCTAGGCTTCCCAAATCATGAAATAAACTCCTTGTCCTGACAAAACCCCTGAATTTACAGTCACAGACCTTATCTGACTTGGAGAGCTGCCAGGCCGATATCTTCAAAACGCAATGTGGCACTTGGCAAGGAGTCTTTGAGAGTCATGAACCAATTAAGCAAACTAATTGTGTCCTGCACACTTGCCTTTTGCTCCTCTTTATTCCCTATGGGAGGGGCCATTCACCGTCCACCTATGCCTTTATTCCCAAGTTGGCCCTTGTTCCCTAGCTGTTTCCTTCTCCTGGCAGCTCTGCACATATGCACATTGGGAACAGGTTCCAGATGTTCTTCTGCCCCATTGATATCCGACTCCAAAGGCAGCTGATAACTGTCAGATGGCCATGGCCCCATCTCTGCCTACAACGCAGAACACTCATGAGAGCCTTGCCCAGACTCTAGGACTGGCCAAAGTCCCTCCCCAACCTCCTCACTGTCTGAGTCTGCCATCATCTGTGTTGGCTACTGGTGGGCCGCAACAGCTGGCTGCAGTCCAGTCTGGATGGCCGGCACTGGGTTGCAGATCAGTGCTGCGCCTGCACCAGTGCTTCCATGAACCGCTCGCTGGTTTTTCACTGGGACTGCCCCACCCCCGAATTGGAACGCAACTGCCAATCTCTCCCCCTCCCCTCATCCCTACCTGATCATGGAGGAAGGAAGAGGTGGAAAGGAGAGGCCATGGGACCCATGGGGCTTCTGCCTGCCAGTGTGCGATAGGTGGTAGGAGATTGCATGGGGTCTGGGGGGGGGACGTGGAAGGTGAACAGCAGTGGCATGTGACTTCTGGCATTGCAGAGGAGGGGGAGGGGGCAGAAGCAGAACTGCCTTTTCAGCATCAGACATGGAGGCAACAGAGGGGAGGGTAGACAAAAAGGGAAGCTCCACAGGATTTTTTTAATGGGCAGAGGCTTCCCATTTTTATCCTCTCCCCTGTTGTTTCCCCTTTTGTGACCTGGCACTGTGACATTGGAGAGGAAAATATCAGGAGAGATAAACTGGGATGGGAGCTTCTTGCAGCCTTCCAGAACAAGAAACAAGCAAGTGCAAACTAACGATGTTGCAGCTTACCATCACAGAAGTTTGTTTGAGTGTGTTTGCACGTGGGGGAGCAGGAGGGGGCGTCTCACTCCTTGCAGCCCCACAGCCTCAATAGAGACCTTCTGCAGATGTTAGGCTGCAAGATAATGAAAGCTGTTTTTTTGAAATGCTTGTTTCTTTTTCTCAACCCCCAGCTCCATGGAAGGCTGCAAGAAACTCCCATCCCAGCTTATCTCTCCCAATGTTTTCCCCTCCAATGTCACAGTGCCGGGCTGTAAGGGACACACACACAAACATACACATGCATGAGTCTGGGAGATGTGAGCTAAAAACCACACTGAAGCAACTACCGTATGTGGGGAGGGTGGTCAAAATGGGAAGTCTCTGTGGGGAACCTCTGCCAGCTTAAAAAAAGAAGGAAAGGAAAGAAAAAAGGAAGGGGAGGCAACTTGGTTGGAGATGTCCCAGTTCAAAGGACAAAGCAATGTTGTGTTCTGTTTTGTAACAGGCAGAACTTTGTTGGCAATCCAAATTAACATTGGTATTCTTGAATTGTGAGCTTTTAGGAAAGTATCCCCTCCTTGTGTGTTGCAGTCATTTTCTTTGGGGAAAGTAGGACAAAGCAGAGCAGGGGAAATATTTTCCTTTGCTTTATTTCCAATCTGAATTAGACCATGGCAGGCTCCCTACAGGAGAGCCCTTTTAAGGATTGTATATTAATAGAAAAACAATTAACTTACTTCTCTTCCTAAACACTAAAGCTGTTGTACATAGAAAACAGAGGAGCTCTGATCAACTGTCACAATCAACATTTTGACAGTTTTGCTGTTGTCTCTGGACTCTGCCTAAATGCAAGCACAGGATAAATGGAGCCTGGTTTGTTCTCAGTCTTTGGCCACAAACTACTAGCAAAAGTGGCATTTGATCACAAGGCAAGGGGGCATCAAGAAATGTTTCCCTTTTTTCATTTGAGCATCCAAGAAGGGACCAGAATGACGAAGAAAAAGAAGGAAAGAGGGGAAGAGAGCAAGGGAGGGAAAACAAGGAAAGAAGGGAAGAAAGAAGAGAGAAAAGAAAATGAAGAGGGAAGCAAAAGGAAGAAAAGGGAAAAAGCAAGGAAAGGAAGAAGATTATAATGAGAGAGTCAGATTCTGAGGAAAGTTCTGCCTTAGCACTTGGCCACCAGCAGCCCTACTGCCCTTTCTCTCTTTTTTTTTAGTATTTTTTTATTTTTAGACATAAAGGGCCAACAACACATAACATATAAAACTCTCATCAATTACATATAGCATGTCATTTGGTTACAAGCGTTTGGGCATCCATATTTTCAATTACATATACGATCACTAAATTTCCATCAATTATAACTAAGTACCTCACTTTCATTGTACATCATGTATTCAGTTACAATTACTATTCCTTCCTTTTAAACAAACCTAATTCCCTTGCATCCTTAATTATCTATTCAATAACAATATACCTTTATATAATCACCTATCTCATTCTAGTTATTTTTACAGTCTGAAAGAATTTTCCAACTGTTTATGTTTATACATCACTACTTTCGATTATGCATAGTCTCGCCAATCATCCATCAAGTATGCTTATGTTCATTGTTATCCTTGTGCATCATACATTCAAGCACAAATGTTATTCCTTCGTTTTTAAACAGAGTATTCTAAATATTCATTTCATGCATGTACCAATTTTCATTACTTCCTTATTAAACTGTTTAACAACAAAATATCTTTATAATATACATCACTATTTACAATTATGCATAATATTACCAATCATCTATCAAATATACATAGGTTCATTATTATCCTTATCCTTCATTTTAGAACAAAATATTCTAAATTATTCAATTCATATATATATATATATCAGTCTTTCCTTATATCGTTATTAATCTATTTAACAACAAAATGTCTTTGTATTATCACTTATCTCCTTCAGTTGAAACATGAATAAGACATTTTTCATTTCCATGTTTTTTATCTAACCACTTATAAAATAAATCCCATATCTTGTAAAATTGTTTATCTTCTTGTTCTCTAATTTCAAACGTCAATTTAACTCATTTCAGCCCACTCCATTATTTTCGAATAACTTTCTCCTGTTTTTGGTATTTCCTTCTCATTTTTCCATCCAGTTTTTTGCTAATGCAATTACTAGCTGCTGTTAAAACATTTACAATCAGATATTTCAAGTCTTATTGTAAGTTTCTTTGTATAATTCCCAATAAAAAAAATCTCTGGTTTAAAGTCAATGAGTTTATTATCATTTTTCAAACACACAACCACAAGTGTGGAAATTAAAGTCCCGTAACTTTTATTTAGCTTTTCATGTGCAAGACCACCATATGTGGTAATTATGAGTAATATGAGCCCGGTGTCCCTGATGACATTTTCCATCCAACACTGTTTTTCTCGACTTAATTCTTTGAACATATTGTCTTGAAAGTTTCGTCATTGGTGGGGTAGTGGCCACCCTGTAAAACATCGTATACCAATATATTCTATATAATGCAGGTTGCACATTGTCATATTACATCATTTTGAGACCGGAACAATATTCTGGGCCAATTACACTTAATCTCAAATCTCCAGGTCCCAAATTTTCCGCACTCCTTCTCGCCCGCCCCAATGGCTTATCATCGTTTCTTTGACTTGTTCCACTTGTAGTTTAACCTCTAATAGATATCCATATAATTTTTAATTACTTTTTCATCAGTACCTGTTAAACCTTTACCTAGCTCAGTCATTTTGTTGTAAAGACCTTCTGATTTTTCTATCTTCATTATATCTAGAGTGTATCTGCACATATGAATACCAATTCATTTCTTTTCCCTCTTGTTTCAACTCTTGCATAGATTTGAGTTCACCCTCTGCATTCAATATTTCAAGATATCTAACTGTTTGTCTTTTTATATATTATTGGATATGAAAAGGCTTCAATGGTTGATATCCAGACTGGAGTTTTTAAGTAATGTAACTTCTAAAATAACCATGTGCTTTGGTTCCCTTATACCATAAAAAAGCATGCCATCCCAACAGTAAATCATGACCCTCTATATTCAATAATCTAGAGTTTCTTAGGGTTATCCACTCCTTAATCCACATCAGATTTGTTGCCTGGTAATATAACTCCCAGTCAGGTAAACCCAATCCTCCTCTTATTCTAGCATCTTGTAACAATTTTAGTTTTATTCTTACTTTTTTTCCCTGACAGATAAACTTCAAAACTATTTTGTTTAGATCTTCAAAAAAGTCCTTCCCCAATCTGATTGGGATTGTCTGGAACAGATATAAAATTCTGGGTAAAATGTTCATTTTAATTGTGGAAAATCTTCCTATCATTTATAGTTGTAGGTTTTCCCATTTCATCAAGTCAGTCGCAATTTGCTGCTTCAGTCTAATATAATTGTCCTCCTTAAGAGTGCTACATCTAGCTGTTAGGTATATCCCCAAATATTTAATGTTGTTTGTGACTTGAATCTGCAAGACTTCCGCCAATTCTTCCTTTTGTCTTAATGGTATAGTCTTTGTCAAGATCTTTGTTTTATCTTTATTTATTTTCAAGCCTGCTACTTTTCCATACTCCTCTATTCTTTCTAAGAATTTGAGTGCTGTCTCTGATGTGTCCTCAAGAATAAAAACCAAATCATCTGCAAACGCTTGTAGCTTGTATTCTTTTTTTTAATTCTCATTCCTTTTATTTCTTCTTCTTCTCTAATCTTTCTGTTTAAAATTTCTAATGTTAAGACAAAAGTAATGGTGATAGTGGGCAGCCTTGTCTCGTACCTCTCTTTATTTCAACAGAATCTGTCAGTTCTCGATTTATCATTATCTTTGCTGTTTGTTTATGATATACCATTTGTATAGCTTGAATAAATTTCTTACCAAAATTCATCTGTTCCAATTGTAGGAACATAAATCGCCAATTCACATTATCGAAAGCCTTCTGTGCTTCGAGAAATATCAAAGCCATTTGTTTTTTGGGATGGGCCTCATAATACTCCAAAGTATCCAAAATCATTCTCATATTGTCTTTGATTTGTCTCTTTAGTAAAAAAACCATTTTGGTCAGAGTGGATAAAACTATTTAAGTATTTTTTTAAGTCTCTTTGCCAGTATGGATGCAAATAACAGTTTCTGCCTTATCGGTTGTACCTATTCTGTATCTTTGTCCTTGCCATGCAAATATTAAACCTTCCAGTATGAGCCATCTATAATTAACACCTTTCTTGAGCAGGATCTTAGTCAAAAATTGATATTCTCTTCTCTTCTTTCTCACTCTTGGAATTTGTTTCAGAACTACAATCTCCTTGCCTTTATATTCCAGTTTTCTGTCTCTCATTTTCTGTAATATTTGTAGCTTAGTTGCTTTCTTAGTAAATCTTACGTGGGCTTCCCTTGGGAGGGCATTTCTCGTTGCATATCTTGTGTGTACTCGTAATGCTTCATCTATGCCATCCATCATCCTCTCTTGGGATATCTCTAATACGTTTGTCAAAATTTTGGATATTATTTGTACTAGGTTCTCTCCTCTTTCTTCTTCTATGTTTTAAAATCTTAAGAAAAATTTGGACTGATCCATCTCCCATCCTAATATTCCATTGTTCTCTTTTTCCACGTCGCTCAATCTGCTGTCAAACTCCTCAGCCTTCTTCTCTTCTTGTTCAACCTTTTCTTCAGTTTTTTGCATTCTGTCCTCGTATTTCATCATCCATTGTTGTATGTTTTCTATTTTTCCTTCCATTTTAGCTGTCTTTTGTTCTATGTTTTCTGTTCGTTGCTCTATTGTCTCAATTCTTTTTTCTATACTCTCAGTCCTCTTTACAATGGTGTCTAACTTCTCATCATTGCTATCAGCTCCTGCTTGCAATTTCTGTATCCCTTGCATAATTGCCTCTACGGTTATTCCCTTCTCTTTTTCCTGTTGATGCATCATCTGTATTGATCTTTTTCCTCCTGCAGGTGAGGAGGTAGGGGTTGTTGTTGTGGAACCAATAGGTGTTATCTTTCTACTCATCTTCTAAGTTTTTTCTTTTTATATTTTAGCCCAATTAATATAAAATAGTGTAAAAATCCCAAATAGCCACTGGAGTATCACAAAAATTAAGTGTCAACTAAAAAAAAAGAATTATGAATAAAATGGAAAAAGAAAAAAGAAGAGAGAGAGGAAAAGAAAGATTTCTTACTTTAAAAAAAGAAAAAGAAAAAATTCTTCAATCCAATTCACCTACGGTTTAAAACAAGCCATCCATATGTCTCCAACAGCTCCAAAAGGAAAAGAGAGCAAAAAAAAAAAATAGGAATCAATACTTCAAAGCTTCAGAAAAAAAGGAGCCAAGGAGCCAAAGAAAAATCACCACCTCCCTAGTAAAATAGTATAAGCACTGCCACCCAAAAAAAGAGTTTTTTTTAAAAAAAAATGAAAGTCTTTCCAAGGTCACTCTGAGCTTTCCCTTAGCGCTTCTGTTTATTCCAAAGTAGGTTTCCAGATACTGAAAGTTTTCACAGGAAACAGCTGTATAAACAACTGTGTTCCTGCCCCTATCAGTTCTTAACCAAATAGCCTTCAAGGGAACAGCTTCTCTCTAAACAATTCAGATAATAAAACTTAGTAACAATGTTTAAAGTCCATTAGGTGGCAGTGGTAATTGTATCAACTCTCAATCCTTGTATCTTTCCTTTAACTTAAAAAAAAAACAGGAAATAGAAAATGCAAAAAGGAAAGCAAAAAAAGTGAGGAAAAGGGAATCTTTAAAACCATTATAACTTGATATATTCAGTGTCCCCACAAAGTCCAAAAGTAAAAGTATAGGAAAAGTGCAATAAGCCAATCCACATTCAACAGCAATTGAAGTCCAGCCTGGCAAAGAAAATCTTCAATTGGCTATCTTAAATCCGCCGCTTTTTCTCTAGTCGTCCTTTATTTTAAATTAAATTTCCAGATTTAGGGTGTTCTCTCTCCAATAGGAAAAAAAAATTAAAAACTCTCACCAAAATGACATGCTTCTCTCCTGCGCTTGCATATAGGAGCTATCAGCAGTTTCAGCAGCCTGGGGGCTGACTCACGATCGCTGGCAAGAGAGGATTTTTCCAGGTCACCAGAGACTTTGTGGGTGTCTCTTGGACCACAGGATCTGCCCCTACCTTTCACCATCTCTTCGTGATGGTTTAGATCTGGATTGGACCGTCCAGACGATCTGAATTCAATGGCGATCCCGGAGATACCGGAAAAGTCGGTGTACCACTGTGACATGTAGCTCCGCCCCCTACTGCCTATTCTCCATCCCCTTGTCCCCTCCTGCTGACCTCTCCTGGTGGTCTGCCATCCTATCGCTGAAGATGGTTTGGTTACAAGGCTGGGTCTCCTTGCGTGGAAAGGGAGTGGGCCTCCCTCTGACCCACACACTTTGCCCTCCTGCATTCACTATGAGCAACATGCCCAAGGAGACTGAGAAAAGCAGCAGCAGTCTTGAGGAAGATGTAACTGCAGCCGGGCACCCCCTCGGGGAAGCAGGGCTGGGCCCTGGGCCCTGGGAGCTTGAGAACCAGGCTGGGCGCTTGTCTTCCACTGCCGTTGAAATGTGTCTCATGTCTCATGTCTCTTAAGTTCTTGCAGGTGACAATATGATGCATATTTTGTCATTTTCTTCCTTCACTACCATCTCTTTCCCTTCAATGGCCATGTTGTCTTCTATTTTAATATGATTAGTAGAAAATCTACTTGCTCTTTCATCTATGACCAGGTTAGCACTGGTGTTTTTCCCTTAAAAGTATTTAATGGAGGCCTTTTCCGAGCTGCAGCAAGAGATTCCAATCCAGTTCCACTCTGGAAAACAGGATGCCTCAACTTCTCTTGGGGGGAGCATTTGTTGCCATGCGTTTCCTCCTGAGTTTGCTTGGCTGAGCCCCTTATTAACGTTTAACAAGAAGTAGCAATTCAAGCTAAATGTAATTTCCAGCCTCCCGGATAAACTCTGCCTACCACATGGCAACCCCCTGCATGTTCTTGGTCTATCCTTTGGGATCTACCCGTTGGGATCTTTAAACATGTGTTAACTCTTTGTTTTGCCTCGAGCACTGTAGGCTTGCTTGGGGCATGCAGTTAACTCCACGCTTAGGAATCTCATTCAGATCAAGTTTAGTATCAGGCATTCTTAATAACAAAACTTACAGTTCAGTGTTAAGATACTTTTGACTTTCCATAATCTGTCCCATCACGTGGTATAAAAAGATGATGAATTGGCTCCCATGTTGAGAGGAGGCACACACGCTGCTTCTCTGGTTCACAATGGCATTTTAAATGACCAGCTCATTCTGCACGCAGGCAGAATGCCCCGGTGGCCAATGAGAACCCCAAATATGGTCACATGTCATGAAACTACATTTCCCATAAGGCAATCTCTGCCTACATTTCCCAGGAGGTAGTTTCTTAAAGGAGACAGCTCTTAATTCCTACACTAGCTATATACTGCTGGGGCAGCACACTCCCCGTCTGTAATTGTAAATTCCACTATCAACTAACTTTTAATTAAAAACAAATAAAAGCATGGCATAAAACAATACAAACTTGACTTTCTAATTAACTAAGATAAACAAAGACATAGCATCAAACAATGCAAACAATGGGATAAAAACAAAGCATGCAAAGCTTAGGTTCAATCTTCTAGCTCGGTCTTCCTTAGCAGCAGTATCATGTCGGTGATTCATCTGGTGTAGAAGTTCTTGGCAAAAGTCTGCTGGTCGCGACATGACTCCAGCCGCTTTGCGACCTGAACTTCCACCTGGCGAACTAGTCCATCATCACTGGCTAGGACTTGGTGCACAAGTCCTATTAGCCACAAGTTCCGAGATACACCCCTGTCTTTTAGCAAGGTCTCCTTCTTTTGGGTTGGGCTCTCTGATCTGCCATTTGTGGCGATCTTGCAGGTGGATTAGTATTCTTGCTTCCAGCGCTTCCATAATGTGTTGGCAAGCAGTTGGACTTCTCTCCATTGTTGTTTGTACATGTCCTTGGGAATGAAGTTCCCTACAGGTGGTGGTCAGTCACCTGTCTTGTGGGTCAGCAAGGTGGCTGGGGTGAGGATAGTTGGATTTTCAGGATCAGAGGAAACTGGATTCAAAGGTCAAGAGTTGATGATAGTTGCCACCTCTGCCATGATGGTGGTGAGGATCTCGTGTGTCAGCGTAGGTGACTTTGTAAAACATGGAATCCAAGATTTTGTGGGCTATGCCGATCATTTGTTCCCGCACTCCTCCCATATGGGATGCTGGGGGAGGATTGAATGTCCATACACAGTTATGGGCCTTGAGGTAGCCATCAATTGCTGGGTCTAGGTGAATGCTTTCACCTATCTTCAATTCCTTGGAAGCTTCTGCTGTTCAGCACTAAACCACAGGAAGTGTAGGTAGTTGTGATGATCTTCCTTCACGAGGAATAAGTAGAACATTGTTGGATGTCGGCCATGATGGCTATGGCTTCCTTTCTGAAGCGGATCCACTTCAGAAAGGAAGCCATAGCCATCATGGCCGACATCCGACAGCCGAGCAGACTGTTGGTGAGGTCAGGTCCTGTGAGGAGGACTATGTTCAGAGAGAGGCCTTAGAATTGTGCACTTAAAAACAAAACTTACAGTGTTTAGGTACTTCTGACTTTCCATAATCTGTCCCATCGTGTGGTATAAAAAGATGATGAATTGGCTTCCATGTTGAGAAGAGGTACAAGTGTTGCTTCTCTGGTTCACAATGGCATTTAAAACGACCGGCTCGTTCTGCGCACAGGCAGAACACCCCAGTGGCCAATCAGAAACACAGATATGATCACATCAGATTTGATCACATGTCATGGAATTACATTTCCCATAAGGCAATCTCTGCCTACATTTCTTAGGAATAGTTTCTTAAAGGAGACAGCTCTTAATTCCTACATTATCTATATATTGCTGGCACATTCTTGATTTTTCCCATTGGATATTCATTTGAGACAATGTGATTTTGATAGTTCTCTGTCCCCTGATTGCTTTGCATGTGATTAATATTAAAAAGCCATTATTATATTTTCTCATTCTTTTTCTAAAATAATAAAATTAATTAGTGTATACCTAATGAGATTGATCCATTATGGTATGGGGGGAGGGTAATTCTTACTCTAATTATATGTCCTGTCCTTTAGGATCAAGAGGGGACACTATAGAATTAATTTCATTTTGTCAAATTCTTATCCAACGTAATATTTAATTCCAGAATACTTCAGAGCAATAGTAACTAATCAATAAGTCTAATATGTAAAAATCAGTTCAGAACACTTTTGAAATTAAACAACTTACAGCACTATAAAGTATTATGTTGACTATTATAGTGTCCACTTTTAATGTCACTATTCCGTTTCTTTATTTCAAATATGATAATTGACATAGAGATCACTCTCATGCTACTATTTTCTTTCATACTGTTTTCACCTTCCGGATTTCTTTTTAAAAAGTCTCTCCTATATCAACTATTTCTGGAAGTCTTCCAGATAAAACTTCTCTTAACTCAAAATTGGCCTTTAGATCAGTCTACCAAAGACTCCCCTACTCACTGTAGCACTTACAGTTCATCCATTATTGACCCCCAGTAACATCTTGGATAGGTGATGAAATCCTGAAAGTGAGCTTCTTGGCTACTGATTGGGCAGGGAGAATCAAGCTACGTATATAAATGAAAGAGGGGGAAGGGCATTGCTTGGATTCTAAGATAAAATGAAAATATGAAAAACCTGTTTGCGTAGTTATTTGAGGGGTGGGGGAGACTAATATGAAGATGAATTTGAGAAACATTGGGATACCAAGGATAAAAAGTACACAAACACACCAGTTAAATTTTAGTGATAGCAAATCTTCCCAAAGAGATTGGAAATCAAACCTTTTGATCAGACAAAAAAACCTGGAACAAACAAAAACAAATCACCCCTGAAATTATTTAGGATGAATCAGATTATAATCAAATTATAATATCATTGTTAGGGATTTTTGCTGGAAGGTTAACATATTTTTTAATTATTTAGGATGAATGGAGAATACATTATACAGAATGGAAAATGGAACGAAACATTTATGGTGAAATCTCCAGCTAGAACCCAGGTAAGAGTGGAAGAGTCTGGCAAGCTCAGAGTCCTCGCAGAACACAAAGAGGCACAGAACTGACTGCTTTCACAATCCCTGAAGCCCTAATGTGCTGATTCGAAGGTATAGTTCAGTGATGGCGAACCTATGGCACGCATGCCACAGGTGGCACGCGGAGCCATTTGTCAGGGCACGCGAGATGCTGCCCTGTCAGCTGGCCAGCGTGCATGCGCGCGCTGGCCAGCTGAGTTAACCTTTTTAAAAGCCATTTTTCGCCCTCCCCAGGCTCCAGAGGCTTTATAGGAGCCTGGGGAGGGCGAAAAGAGCCTCCCCCGCCCCCCCGGAGGCCCTCTGGAGGCTTCAGGGACCGTCCGGAGGCTTCCCTGAAGCCTTCGGAACGCTTTTAAGTGACTTCCGGAAGTTTGCTCGGAGGGTCGTTTTAAGCATTCCGAAGGCTTCAGGGACCGTCCGGAGGCTTCCCTGACGCCTTTGGAGTGCTTAAAACGACCCCCCGAGCCTCCAAAGTCACTTCCGGTTTGCTCGGAGGGTCGTTTTAAGCGTTCCAAAGGCTTCAGGGAAACCTCCAGACGGTCCCTGAAGCCTCTGGAGGGCCTCCGGGGGGCGGGGGAGGCTCTTTTCGCCCTCCCCAGGCTCCTATAAAGCCTCTGGAGCCTGGGGAGGGCGAAAAAAGCATATAAAATGGGGGGATCGTGTGTTGTTGCGCGCATGCGCACTGGGGGTTCGTGCGTTGCATTATGGGTGTGGCACGCCCGCACACGACCCCCCTGCGCTCCCCCCCCTTGTGGCACGCGAGCCAAAAAAGGTTCGCCATCGCTGGTATAGTTAGACTAGGAATTAAAAACTGTTCAAGTTAATTTAGAAGTTAAATATTGTTCCTTTAAGATATTGCCTTCTGGGAAATGTAGTATTGCCTTCTGGGAAATGTAGTATTGCCTTCTGGGAAATGTAATCTTTATGTCATGTGATCGTATCTGCCTTGCTGATTGGCCACTGGATTATACCTCTGATAGACAGCTTTTTTTAAAAAAATGTATTGAACACAAAATAAAACATTGGACACAGTGTAACCATCCTGACAAAGTCTTTGCCATACATATGAAGTTATGCATTATAACCACCAGGCTTATTTACATTTGGTCTATTTACAAATATAAAAATATCATAATTCCAACCATGTTGCTTTGTTTTTATCTTATACATTTTCACTGTTATAATTTCATATATAATTCGGGAGGTCTATAAAGTTAATAAAATAAAATAAATAAATAAAATAAATATATAATTCTAATCTCCATTCTGTAAATCGTTGCTTATTTTGGGTCTTTCCTTTTTTATTCCAACCATCAATAAAATTTGTCCCAGATCTTATAACATTCTGATTTGTCTTTATCCTTCAACTCCCACTTCAATTTATCCATTTCAGCACAAGTCAGAATTTTCCTAATTACTTCCTCTTCTTTTGGAATTTCCCTGTTTTTCCAGATTTGGGCAAAGATCATTCTTGCTGCCGTAATAATATGTATTGTTAGGTAAATTACCCCCCTTGTCATATTTATTGTTTATGATTCCCAAAATAAATAGTTCTGGTGTAAATTCTATTTCCTCTTCGGTTATCTCTATTAGCTACCTTTGAATTTTCTGCCAATATTCTTTTGTTTTTTGGCATGACCCCCACATATTGTAGTACGTGCCTGAGTCATGATCACATTTCCAACAATTTGGCGCTAAATTTCTAAACATTTTGGCTAGTCTCACGGGTGGGAGATGCCCCCTATAAAACATTTTATATAAGTTTTCTTTATACAGTATTGACAATGTTATTTTCCTATTCCTTTCTCATAGTTCTTGCCATTTATCCAGGTGTATATTATAGCCAAAGTTTATCACCCATGCTACCATTGTCTCCTTAACCTGTTTTTCTTCCATCTTATATTCCAGTAAAAATTTGTATATCTTCTTTATCAATTCATCATTTGTCCCCAAAAGGATCTTATCTATTGCCATTAGCTCCCTATTAATGCCCCACTCTTTCATATCTTTCAAGTAACTTGATTGGATTTGAAGATAGGACCACCATTCCAATTCTATCCCTGGCTCTTTTAGTTCTTGCCTTTATCTTTTTTTTTGCAGTAGATTTTTTTATTATTTTTCTCCTTCTACCACACATTACAATCATTATATCAACATTGTTTACATTGTTATATCATCATATCTGTGCATGTATATAACATTCCGCTTCTATATTTACATACTTTGATACACAGTTCTATGAATATTTATATATATTGTTTTTTGGCTTAATTATTTTTCTTGTTTTGCAGCCATTTATACCAATTGTTCCAAATTTCATAATATTCCGATTCTTCTTTATCCTTTAATTTCAGTGTTAATTTATCCATCTCTGCGCAGTCCAAAGTTTTTTTTATCACTAATTCGTCCGAGGGGGTGTTATTTTGTTTCCAGCATTGGGCAAATACTATTCTAGCTGCAGTTAAAAGATGTGTTAATAAATATTTAATTTTCTTTGTATATTTCCCTTTGATTATTCCCAGCAGAAAGATTTCGGGTTTGTATTTTATCTGTTCTCCTGTAATTTCTTGCACCCATTTCCAGATTTTTGTCCAATATTTTTGTATTTCCGGGCAGGTCCACCATATATGGTAAAAAGTCCCTTGTATTTTTTTACATTTCCAGCAGGTCGGCTTCACATTTGGGTACATTTTAGCCAGTCTTGTTATTGGTAGATGCCAGCGATAAAACATTTTGTACGTATTTTCTTTAAGTGTTGCTGATCGTGTTAATTTGTAATTTATGTTCCAAATTCTTTCCCAATCTGCTAGATCTATGTTATAACCAAAATCTTTGGCCCACGCTATCATACAACCTTTAACTTTTTCTTCTTCTAATGTTACTTCTAGTAAATATTTATACATTTTTGTTATGAATTTATTTTCCAGGCCAATTTAGATTTTATCTATTTGTTGTAATTCTGTATATATTCCATATTCTTTTACATCTTTTTTGTATCTTGATTGTAGTTGGAGATATGTCCACCAATCTATATTTATATTGTTCTCCTTTAGTTCTTGATTTGTTTTCAAATTCCCTTGACTGTCTAAAATTTCACTATATCTAACCATTTTTGATAGATCTAGCATATTGGGATGTACCATGGCTTCCATATTAGAAAGCCATATCGGTATTTTCATATAATGTTGTTCTTTAATTTTATTCCAGATCTGTATTAATGCATCTCTAATATAGTGTCTATGAAAATATTTTTGTTTCTTTTTGCTCTCTTCCCATAAGAAAAAATGCCATCCCGTTTGCAAATCGTGGCCCTCTATTGTTAGTATTCTTTTATTTTTTAGATTTATCAAATCTCTAATCCACGTTAATGCTACTGCTTTGTAATAGAGTTCCCAATCAGGGAGTCCCATACCACCTCTGCTTCTATCATCCTGTAATGCTTTCAATTTTATCCTGGCTTTCTTCCCTTGCCATATAAATTTTAATATAATCTTATTCAATTCGGTAAAAAACAAATTCTCTAATTTTATGGGGATTATTTGAAATAAGTATAAAATTCTCGGTACTACATTCATTTTTATCATTGCTATTTCCCCTGATTTATAATTGTAATTTCCCCCATAATTCTAGATCTTTTTTTATTTGTTGCACTAATTTTGTATAATTATTTTCTTTTATAGCTGAGCATTTTGCAGTTAGCCATATTTCAAGATATTTAACTTTCTTTGTCACCTGCAGTCCTATTATTCTTTCTAATTCTTTATTTTGTTCTTCCTTCAGATTTTTAGTTATCATTTTAGTCTTTTCTCTGTTAATCTTTAATCCTGCTACATCTCCATATTTTCCGATTTCTCGCATTAAGCTATTTCCTGTTTCTAGTTGGTCTTCTATAATAAATACCAGATCATCTGCAAAGGCCTGAATTTTATACTCCTCTTTTTAAATTTTGGTTCCTCTTATCTCTGAATTTTGTTTAATTCTTATTAAGAGACTTTCAAGCATCAGAATAAAGAGCAGAGGTGATAGTGGGCAGCCCTGCCTTACTCCCTTCGTTATTTTAAAGAACTCTGTACTTTCCCCGTTTAATAGTATATTTGCACTTTGGGTGGAGTATATTGTTTCTTTTAATCTTTCAAATTGGTCTCCTAGTTTCATATTCTTAATTTGTTGTTTCATAAATTCCCAATTTAGATTGTCAAATGCCTTCTGTGCATCCAGAAAGACAAGTGCCACTTGTTTCTCTGGATGCACCTCATAATACTCTAGGATATTCGCTATTATTCTAGTGTTATTTCTGATTTGTCTTGTTGGGAGAAATCCGTTTTGGTCTGGGTGTATATAATCATTTAATAGTCTTTTCAGTCTCTCCGCTATTATTGTTGTAAATATTTTATAGTCGGCATTCAACAACGAGATTGGTCTATAGTTTTGAATCTGTTTTTTATCTGTACCTTCTTTAAATATTAATGTAATGTGTGCTTCCCTCCATGAATGCGGTATTTTTGCTTTCATCAATGCCTCATTGTACATCTCCAACATCAAGGGTTCTATTGATTCGTTCAAATCATCTATTATTTTATACCATTCTGCTGGGAATCCATCTGGGCCTGGTGTTTTATTATTTTTCTGTTTCTGAATCGCTTGTTTCAATTCTATTTTTGTTATTTTTTTTGACAGCATTTCTTTCATATCTTCTGTTATTGGTGGGATTTCTTCTCCATTTAAATATTCTTTTATTTGTTTTCCATCTATTTGTTCCCCTTTATATAGCTTCTCAAAATACTTATATGCAATCTTTTTCTTCCCTTCCATTGTATGTTGCAATTCACCAGTTTCCTCTTGAAGTTGATATATTAGTCCTTTTTCTCTTTCTTTTCTCAATCTGTATGACAGCCACCTCCCCGGTTTATTTGCTTGCTCAAAGAAGTTTTGTTTTGTTAGTTTTAGATCCTTTACCATTTCTTCCTGGACTAATATATTTAATTTATGTTTTGCTAACATCCAATCCTTTCTAATTTTGTCATTTTGTGGCTTATTTTGTAGTTCTATTTCTAAATTTTTAATTTCCTTCTCTAATATCTTCTGTTGTGCCCATTTTTCTTTGTTTCTTTTTGCTGAGTATGCTATAATAATTCCACGGGAGTAAGCTTTCATAGTGTCCCATAAGTTTTGTATTGATGTCTGTTCTTTTGTGTTTTCCTTAAGGAATAGTTCCAATTCATTTCTACATTTTTGAATACATTATTTTTCTTTTAATATTTGCAATTTTAATGTCCATCTTCGTCTAGTTTTTTTCCCCCTTTCCAAATTATTTTAATGGGGTTGTGATCTGCCCAAGTATTTGGTAGTATTTCAATTGTATGTATTTCTGCCCCAATTTCCCCATTCATCCATGCCATATCGATCCATGAGCAAGATTGGTGTGGGTTAGAGTAAAAAGTAAATTGTTTTTTTTTTCCTGGTTCCATTTTTCTCCAAATATCTATCAAGTTTAACTCCTCCATCAACTCAAAACAAGTTGTTGGTAGTATTTTTTTTTATTTTTAGTTTTTTTGCCACTTACGTAATCTTTTTTACTGTCTACTATGGTATTATAATCTCCTATTATGCAGATATTTCTCACTCCAATTTCTCTAATTTTTTCATGTATTTTTTTATAAAAGTTCTTCAGGTTTTCGTTTGGGGCATATATTGCTACCAGTAGTATTGATTTTTTATTTATCCATATCTCTATCATTAATATTCTTCACTTTGGGTCTGCATAAATTAAATTTGTCTTTATCCCATCTTTAACATATATTGCTATCCCTTTTCTCTTTTCTTCTGCTGATGCTGTATATAACTTTCCTAGTTTTGGACATTCCAAATATTTTGTATCTTGTTGTTTAATGTGTGTTTCCTGTAAGCATATTATGTCTGCTTTTTGTTTTGTTAATTTTGCCCAGATATGTTTTCTTTTTGTTGGCGAATTTAATCCATTAAGATTAACTGATAATAATTTGATTTCTTCTTCCATCCTCCTGATTCTCTACCTGTCTTTGTTTTTTGTTAACTCTAATTTCTTTTTTGGCTTCTTGTTTTTGGTCTTACTTCCTCCTCTTTCTGTTGTTCTTCCTCCTCCCTGCTACTTCCTCCCTGTTTTCCTTCCATTACCCTTTGTTGTCTTTCCTCCTGGCTTCTATATTCTGCCTCCTCTTTATTACTCTGTTTCTCTTCCGGGTCTATTAGTTGTTCATATAATTCCTGTGCCTTCTCCAAATTGTCAATTTTAATCCTTTTCTCCTGCCAGGTTACCAGCATCCCTTCAGGTACTAACCACCTAAATAGTATGTCTCGCTTAATCAATTGTGTCGCCAGAAATTGGTATTCTCTCCTTTGCTCCCTCACTCTTCATGGGATTTGTTTTAGGATTTGTATCTTTTTCCCTTTGTACATCATCGGCTCGTCTCTTGTTATTTTATAAATTATATCTCTTACTTTTTTCCTCACGAATCTGATGTGTACTTCTCTAGGCAGTCAGTGTTTTCTGGCATAATTGGTACTTACTCTATATATGTCATCCAATTCATTTAAAATCTCTTGTCTATCTCTTTTTAGTATCTCTGCTATTAATCCCGACATTATCATTGTTAAATCTTCCTCTTTTGTCTCAGTCACATTCTGAAATCGAAGGTAAAATGCTGCACGGTCCATTTCCATGTGGATGAGAGCATCCTCTTAAGTTTTTACTTGATGTTTTTATTTGCTGTTCAACGAAGTTTAACTTCTTCTCTGTTTGTTCTGTTCTTTTTTCTACTGCTTTTATTGACTGCTCATTTTTTCCAGTGTTTGTTGTATAATTCCCATTTTGTCATCTAATTTCTGTATGTCATTTTTAACTTCATTTTTCATTTCACTCATCTCTTGATTTCATTTTATTCATATCTGTTTTCATTTCACCATGGTTTTAGCAACTGCTTCTTGAAGTTTAATCCTAGTTTCTTGAATAGTTTGCAGTGCTGCCTGCACATTTTCGCTGTTCAGTCCAGAGTTTGATTTTTCTGTTGTTGTCATTTCTTCTGTTGACCCTCGGGGTGCTGGAGAGGCAGTCAATACCTTTGTCGTTGGATTTGTTGCTGGATTTACAATTGTCTTTTTCCCGGTTCTTAATGCTGTTGTTGTGTATTTGCCATTTCTCTTAAGGTTTTATCTTGTTCTTTTAGTATCTTATATATGTTGTCCCAGATTAGCATCCAATATCTTTCCTCCCCCCCCTTTTAAATACTTAATTAATAATTCCTTAGCTATATTAATATACAAACAATAATCTTAAAGCAATATAAGAAACTTAAATAATATCTATAGGTTATTCAATAATACCTAGAAATAGTAGAAAGAGGAATTATACAGGCAGAGAGGAGGGACAGAGAGAAAAAATCTCAATGTTCATTCATATCAGCAGTGCTATATCTTAAAACTATAGTTATTTCATTATATCCTTCACTATATCCTTAGTATTGCTAAAATTTAACTTAGATAAGTGTTTGTAGCATAGACCTATATATGTAGGAGTAGCCACAAATTTTCTACTTACTTATTTATAAATATAAATATTAATATTAATATTAATTTAAATACTTATTTATAGCTGTTTTAGATATTATATATAGATATATATTATTAATGCAGTCAGTTCATTCACCACTTTTTCTTTAAATTCTTTAAGTTACTTTGTTTCAGTCTTTATAAAGTTGTCCATGTTCTTCTAAATGATTTCAGTACAGCTGTTGCATCAGCCTCCTGTTCCGTTTCGTTGCTATCCTCTCTTCCTAATTAATGGCCGTCAGCCGCTGCTCACCAGTATAATACAATTCTCCAAGACCTCCCTCTAAATCGATTTCTTTCACTACTTAAGTCTATAAGACCTCGGTCAGTTCGTATTCTTTCTTGTTGTCTTCCCTCTGATCGCTTACTTACTCCAAATAGTTCTTTGGGCTGGTTTTTATCTCTAGAATCCGCCGCTCTCACTTCTCCAAGTGGCCTCTCGATTGTAGGGCTCTTTCGCCCGATCTCTGGAGACTCCCCGTTTTGCCCGTTCTCCTCTGGGATCTATCCTTTTCAGCCCACACTCTCCTCTATTTCCACTCGCATGTCGGTCTGTTAGTCCACTCGACGATATAACAACAACAACAACAACAACAACAACAACAATAATAATAATAATAATAATAATAATAATAATAATAATTATTATTATTATTATTTTATTTGATTAGCCGCAACCCTCTCCCGAAGGACTCGGGGCGGCGTACAATCAAAGCAAATAAAATACAGATAAAGACAACATAAATACATAAAAAACAAAGACATATACATGTGCATGGAGGAGGTAGATTAATAAGTGAAGACAATTAAAAAACACAATTTAAAATCCCATTAAATAAAAATTATCAGGAGCGTTATGAAGTTATGGTTGAGCCAGGTCAGCTATTTGGAATAGGTGGGTCTTGAGCTTTATACGGAAGGAGCGGAGGTCAGTGGTGGTCCTAATATCCGGAGGGAGGTCATTCCACAGGGCTGGGCCCGCCACAGAGAAGGCTCTGCTCCTAGGCGCCGCCCCTCGGCACTGTCTGGTGGACGGCACCTGGAGAAGTCCCTCTCTGTGCGAGCGGATGGGTCGTAGGGATGTATGGGGCAGAATACGATCCCGCAGGTAACTAGGTCCTGAGCCATGGAGCGCTTTAAAGATCGTAATCAAGACCTTGAAACGCACCCGATAGACCACAGGAAGCCAGTGCAGCTCGCGCAGGAGAGGTGTCACATGGGAGTACCTAGTACTCCCCATAATCACCCGCGCGGCTGCATTCTGGACCAACTGCAGTCTCCGAGTGCATTTCAAGGGAAGCCCCATGTAGAGAGCGTTGCAGTAGTCCAGGCGAGACGTCACCAGCGCATGGGTGACTGTGCGTAGGGCGTCCCGGTCCAATAGGGGGCGCAATTGGCGCACCAGGCGAACCTGGTGGAACGCCCCCCTGGCCACGGCTGTCACATGGTCATCCATGGACAGCCTGGCATCCAGGAGGACACCCAAATTGCGCGCCCGCTTCACGGGGGCGAGTTGAATGCCCCCAATGGCCAGAGATGGAATTAACTGGTTGAACCGGGGGGCCGGAACCCACAGCCACTCCGTCTTGGAAGGGTTGAGCTTGAGTCGGTTGTCATCCATCCAGACCCGTACGGCTTCCACACACCGGGACATCATTTCGACGGCCTCGTTGGGGTGGTTCGGGGTGGAAATGTACAGCTGAGTATCATCAGCGTACAGATGATATCCCACCCCGAAACCACGCATGATCTCACCCAGCGGCTTCATGTATGTGTTGAACAGGAGTGGCGAGAGGACCGACCCCTGTGGCACCCCACAAGTAAGGGGGCTTAGGGTTGACCTCTGCTCCCCTGCCAACACACGTTGCGTCCGGCCAGAAAGGTAGGAGCCGAACCACCGCAAAACGGTGCCCCGGACCCCCAACCCCTCCAGTCGGTGCAACAGGATACCATGGTCGATGGTATCAAAAGCCGCCGAAAGGTCTAATAGGACCAGGATAGAGGAACAACCCCTATCTCTGGCCCTCCAGAGATCATCAACCAACGCGACCAAGGCCGTCTCTGTGCTGTGCCCGGGCGAAAGCCGGACTGGCGCGGGTCTAGATAATCATTCTCCTCCAGATGTCGTGGGAACTGAGAAGCCACCACACTCTCTACAACCTTCGCTAGAAAGGGAAGGTTGGAGACAGGACGATAATTGGCCAGCTCCATAGGGTCCAGGGAAGGCTTCTTGAGCAAGGGTCTCACCACCGCCTCTTTCAAGGCGGCCGGAAGAGACCCCTCACCCAACGAAGCGTTCACTAGGCCCAGGAGCCAGTCACGTGTGACCTCCCAGGATGCCAGTACAAGCCAGGAGGGACACGGGTCCAGTAAACATGTGGTAGGTCGCAGTCGTCCACGCAATCTGTCCAAATCCTCAATGACAACCAAGTCAAACTCCTCCCAGAAAGGTTTCTCAAGACTCGCCACGGATGTCTCGACTGGGCCACTGAAGGGGACCCAATCCTTCCGGATTTGAGCAACTTTATCCTGCAGATATTTCCCAAATTCCTCTGCCCTACCCTGTAAAGGGGCCTCCCGCGGCCTCTGAAACAAGAGGGAGCGGGACACCCGAAACAGGGCAGCAGGGCGGTTCTCTACGGATGCAATGAGAGCGGCACAATATTGGCGTTTGGCCGTTCTCAATGCCACAAGGTACGTCCTTAAATGGGCTCGTACTTGTGCTCGGTCAAATTCGGATCGGGAGGATCTCCAACGACTCTCTAGGTATCTCTTGCGGCGCTTCATCACCCTTAGCTCCTCGGTAAACCAAGGAGCCAGGGTGGATCGTTGCCGCCGGAGAGGCCGCAAAGGCGCCACCCGGTTCAAGGCCCCGGGAGTCGCATTGTTCCACGCGGCCACCAGGTCCTCTACCCGAGGGCGGGTCAGGGCTGCAGGAGGTGGCCCAAGCTCCGTTTGGAACCTATCTGGTTCCATCAGGCGCCTGGGGCGGAACCATCTAGTGCTTTCCGGTTCCGCCTCCCCGCAGCGGGGGGTAGCACCAGGGAAGTCAAGTCGGAGGAGTGAGTGATCTGACCATGACAGAGGAGTGATGGTTAAGTTCACTCCTCCCAGATCACTCAACCACTGGCCAGAGACAAAAACAAGGTCCAAGGTGTGACCTCCCTCGTGTGTCGGGCCCTGAATCACTTGAGTCAGGTCCATGGCTGTCATGGAAGCCATGAACTCCCGAACCCCCTCTGATGCTTCTCCCACCGATGGCAGGTTAAAATCCCCCATCACTAGAAGTTTGGGGGTCTCAACCGCCACCGATGCGATCAGCTCGAGGAGCTCAGGCAGGGTCGCTGATGTATGGCGGGGAGCCAGGTATACTATCAGCAGGCCCAACTGCCTCCCAGGGCCCCATTTCACAACAAGGGATTCACATCCGCACGTCTGTGGCACAGTGGACTCCCTCGGCTCTAAGTCCTCCCGGATAATCACTGCTACCCCACCGCCCCTTCCCCGGGCCCGGGGCTGGTGAAATGCTTGGTAACCTGGTGGGCACATTTCCACGAGGGGTAAACCTCCCTCGTGGCCCAACCAGGTTTCCGTTATTCTCGCGAGGTCCGGCTCCCCCTCCAAAATTAGATCATGAATGAGGGGGGCCTTATTGACAACGAACCTCGCATTGCATAGCAACAGCCTCAGGCCCTGGGCCTGCAGATCCTGACCACCTAGAACGCGGGGGTTGGTACGAGCGACCGGGTGTAACCAGCACTCACGGTCTCCCAACCGACTGCGAGTTGTTAATCTGTCCTCGTATCTGCCCCTCCCTACGACTGTTGGAATCAAGGAGCCCTGTATGGGAATGATATCCTCCCCCCCTCCTCCTCTCCGCTCCTTCTGCTCGTGACCCCACCTGGTGACCTGGCTCTGTCATCGCTCCTGATCTGACCCACCCACCCCCCAACCCCTAAACCCCTAAAAGGATTTTAAAAACATTTAATTAAAAACCCCCTAAGTCTCCGCTTCCTCCACCTCTCGGGATTAATAAATCCGTCATCAAGGTGGGCCCTTGAGAGGGCGGAGGGCCACACCTGCGAGAGGGGGGACTCCCGCAGTAGGATAAGGTCTAACCTTGAGTACATATGTTATTAAAAATTCATCAGGGCCTAGGCTCTGTGCTGCAGATGTTCTGGCCAATAAGCCATAGTCCAATAAAGTTGAAAAAGCCGGGTTCCGGTGCAAAGAAAATTATCCAGACCTAGATGAGGGGGGGGGGTAATGATGGTAGTAAGCTAGTCAGGTGTCAGTCAATAAGTGGGGGCTGGTGGGTGGTCAATGGTGGGTGGCGAGGGATAGGTGGATTATTGCTTGATAATGGGCAAGGGGCAGATGGTCAATCAGATGAAGATAGGGAGGTTGTCCTCCAGGGCGCGCACAGATGGAAGACAGGGGCAATTGTTAGGCCAAGAGTCAGCAGGGGGGGTAGATGGTGCAGTCATGGAGGCAGCTGGCAGGAGGTAAAAAACTCCCCTGCCAAAGCTGATGATAAAGCCTCATGCCAGTTCACAGCAAACTTCCCCCCCCCCCCAGCCTCTAAGCAGCCTCCTGAAACGCAGCCCTTCTCCTACCAGGCCTTCGGCATTTAAGTCCTGCCTAGGCCTGCATCCATGTTCTTGGCACCCAAAGCCACCATTCCAAGCCCCAACGCCGCTCCTACCAGCCTCCAGTCCTTCCTGCTCCAGTCCTGATGGCCTCCAATCCTTCCAACTCGACCTCCAACATCTCCAACATCTTTCACAATCTGCTGCAGGCCGGGGAATTCGGCGTCCGGCCTTTCCAGCCGTCGCCGCCGCCGCTTGGGTAACCGCCGCCCCAGGGTCGGCCATTCCATTCGCCGCCGCCCCAGCGCTCAGTTCCAAGCCACAACGCCTCCAATATCGACAGCAGCACGCCCCCGCACGCTCCGGACGCCTTTTCCTTGCCTTTCGCCATTCCTCCGATCTCCTCTAAGCTCCTCCGATCTCAGAACGGCGAAACTCAAACTCCTCCGATCTCAAAACGGCGTCTCAGGGCGGCGTCTCTCATCGGCAGAGCTTCTCCGAGCTTTTCCAGGTGTTCAAACCACCCTGGAAGACCCCCTTGGGTCATAAAAAGATCCAGGGTGGCTCTTTATTGGACACCTGACCCCCATGATGTAAAAGGGGGGCCGGCAGCACCCCTGCTCCCTTAAAAGAGCCCATGGATCTAAGGAGCTCTGTGGCAGACCGCCATTCCTCCAGGAAGCTCCTCCTCCAACAAAATCTTCCTTCCCCTTTTAGATGGTTTGCCGAGACTTCAAGTCCGCCATTGAAAAAATGCAGACGCTTGCACGTTGGGTTAAAAGGGTATCCCCACGTCGTAATGGGCGGTCGCCCTCCGCCTCGTTAGTTCTAGGGTATCCCTACTCCTCCGCATCTCTCTTCAAGATTAGCGTATCCCCGAAGGGACCCTCCAGACGTGTAGATTGGGATAAGAAGACAGAGCCCTGTTTTCTTCCCCGCACTTGCCTCGACGTCACCACCGAAAGTCTCCTTGCCTCTATTTAATCTCCCTTCTTTGTCTATTATATCTTTATAGGTAACCTGTTTTCCCTGGTTGATAAAATTTGGGTGCACTACTGCTTCTAAAGTTGATAGCCAATTGCTGTAAATTTTCCTCTTGAATGTATTCCATGTTTCTAATAACGCCTGTCTTATAAAGTGTGTCTGAAAATATTGATGTGCTACCTGCTTCCCATACCACAGGAAGGCGTGCCATCCTAAATGTACCTCATGGTCCTCTAGTGTTAGCAGTTTATTATTTTTTAAATTTATCCATTCTTTTACCCAGGTAAATGTTGTTGCTGGTAGTATAATTCCCACTCTGGTACACCAAGTTCTCTTCTTTTTATTACATCTTGCAGAAGTTTAAATTTAATCCTTGGTTTCCTCTCTTGCCAAATGTACTCTGATGTCACTTTATTCAATATTCCAAAGTACTTTTTATCTAATTGTATAGGAATATTTTGGAACCAAAACAATCATATCGGTAGAATATTCATTTTGATCACTGCTATTCTTCCCATGAAGGAGAGTCTCAAATTTTTCCACCTCTCCAAATCCTCCTTCATATAATTTGTTGACTTAACATAGTTATCCTCTTTGATTGATGTACATTTGCCGTTATATAGATTCCTAAGTATTTCATTTTTTTTCCAGTCTGGATATTTATTCTCTTGGCCAATACCTCCTTCTGCTTCTCCGTCATATTTTTAACTATCATTTTGGTTTTATCTTTATTAATGTTCAATCCACCTACCTTCCCATAGTCTTCTAGTACCTCCATCAGCCTCAGACCTTATTTTAGTGGTTCTTCAAGAATAAAAGCTAAGTCGTCTGCAAATGCTTGCAGTTTATAGACTTCTTTCCTAATTTCCAGACCTTTAATTTGAGTTTCTTTCCATATTACCCTTGTTAACTTTTCTAAAGACAACGTAAATAGCAAAAGGGATAGAGGACACACTTGCCTCATATCTTTCTGTATTTTAAACTTTTTTGTCACCTATCCATTCACTTTAGCTTCTTGGTCAGAGTATATCACCTGAAAAATATTTTAAAATGTATTGTCAAATTTGATATATTTCAATTGTTGTAGCATAAATTCCCAATTAACGTTGTCAAAAGCTTTTTGCGCATCTAAAAATAACAATGCCACCTGTGTTCCTATGTATCTTGTAATATTCTAAGATATCTAATATTATTCTTATATTATTTGTCATTTTGGTAGAAAACCATTTTGGTCAGTGTGCATAAACTCATTTAGGAATTTTTTTAAAGCATTTGGCTATTATTAATGTGAATACCTTATAGTCTGTATTTAGCAAGGATATGGGCCTATAGTTCTTAATTAGCGTCCTGTCCGAATTCTCTTTTGGTATCAGCGCAATGTTTGCCTCCACCCATGATGGTGGTATCTTCGTTTCTTCCAACACTGCATTGTATACTTCAAGTAGGGTTTCTCCTAGACTGCCTTGCAGTTCTTTATATATTTCTATCGGTAGTCCATCAGGACCTGGTGTCTTATTGTGTTTTTGTTTTTGGGTTGTGTTCGTTAGTTCTTCATCCTTATTTCTTCATTTAGCATATTCTTGATTTATTCTGGGATTTTTGGCAATTCCGCTTTCTCAAGACATTGTAATATTTCCCCTTCTGCCTGGCAATCAGTTTCTTTATATAGTTTCCAGCTTCCCCTTTTGTACAAGACAGCCGGAAATCGGCTGTGTGCTGTGGAGCTGCCCATTCACACACCCACTCAGTCTGAAAGCTGCCCCCGCCCCCAAGATCTATTGTCTTTGTTATCAGATCTGCGAGCTCCATGGCCAGTATGATGCCACAGAGTTCCAAACTTGGCACGGTGTGACCTTGTGTGCTAGTTTCACCTTTCCCATGACAAAACCAACATGAATGTTGTTCTCCCCACCATAGACCCTGATGCATCCTATGGCTGCTATTGCCTTTGTTGACACATCTGAAAAGACATGCAGTTCTTTCCTCAGCGTGGTGGCAGGCGAGATGGGAACCTATATGTGCTGCACATGAACACTTTGGAGATGACTCAGGGAGGCTCGCCATGTCTCACATTCTTCTTCTCTGGCAAAAGCAGCTCGTCCCAATCTTTGGTGATTGAGAGATGCACAAAAGGAGCTTCCCTGCATCGTTACAGGCACGGCAAAACCTAGGGGGTCGAACAGGCTGTTCACCATTCACAGGACTCCTCTTCTTGTGAAAGCGGTCTTCTGGGCTGGGGCTCTGAAGGTAAAGACATCCTTCTTCAAGTCCCAAAAGAGACCGAGACTGCGTTGGATGAAAGGGGTGTCCGTGCTGAAGTCAAGTTCCTGTAATCCCTTAGTGTGGTCTTCAGGATTGAAGGCTGCTAGCATTATCTCACTGTTGGATGCGATTTTATGGATCTTAAGGTTGGCTGCCCCTAGCATCTGGCATGTCCTTTTTAATAGTTCTGTGGCCTCTGCTTGGGTGAGCACGGATTTTAGGCCATCGTCAACATAGAACTCCCGTTCCATGGTATTTGCACCATATTGGTATTTGCACCATATTTGGCTTCGCCCACACAAGCAGTGTATTGCAAGCCATAGTTGGCGATGGCCGGGGAAGAGCCATTTCCAAAGACGTGCACTTGCATTCTGTACTCAGTTACCTGTTGGTTGTGCTGTTCATTGCTGAACCACAGGAAGCGTAGGTAGTTGCGATGTTCTTCCCTGATAAGGAATGAGTAGAACATTGCTGGATGTCGGCCAT
The DNA here is from genome assembly GCA_029891615.1 of Natrix natrix natrix. Lineage (NCBI taxonomy): Eukaryota > Metazoa > Chordata > Lepidosauria > Squamata > Natricidae > Natrix > Natrix natrix. The sequence continues at coordinate 48,633 of JAKRSK010010158.1, read as the reverse complement.
GATGGTTATGGCTTCCTTTCTGAAGCAGATGAGAATGCCAAGCAGACTGTTGGTGAGGTCAGGTTCTGTAAGAAGGACTTTGGAATTGTGCGCTTAATAACATAACTTACAGTTCAGTTTTAAGATACTTCTGACTTTCCATAATCTGTCCCATCACGTGGTGTAAAAAGATGATGAATTGGCTCCCATGTTGAGAGGAGGTACATGCGTTGCTTCTCTGGTTCACAATGGCATTTGAAATGACAAGCTCATTCTGCACGCAGGCAAAATGCCCCAGTGGCCAATCAGAAACACAGATATGATCACATCAGATATGAGGCAAAAAAATGCTGTATTCGGTGTATAAGACGCACCAAGATTTTCAGCCTCTTTTTTGAGGAAAAAAGGTGCATCTTATACTCCGAAAAATACAGTAATATGTCGTTCCAGAATACTTCAGATAAATAGTAACCAATCAATCAGAACACATTAGAAATTGAACAACTTACAGCGCTATAAAGTATTATGTTGACTATATTAGTGTCCACTTTTAATGTCGCTATTCTCTTTCTTTATTTCAAATATGATAATTGACACAGAGATCCCTCTCATGCTACTATTTTCTTTCATACTGTTTTCACCTTCCTGATTTCTTTTTAAAAAGAGTCTCCTATATCAATTATTTCTGAAAGTCTTCCAGATAAAACTTCTCTTAACTCAAAATTGGCGTTTAGATCAGTCCATCAAAGACTCCCTTCACTGCAGCACTTACAGTTTGTCCATTATTTCCCCCTCCCCCACGTCACATATTGGATAGGTGGCAAAATCATGAAAGTGAGCTTCTGGGATACTGGTTGGGCAGGGAGAACCAAGCTATATAAATGAAAGAGGGGGAAGGGCATTGTTTAGATTCTAAGAGGAAATGAAAATATGAAAAAGCTGTTTGCCTAGTTCTTTGGGGGGGGGGAGATTAAGATGAAGATGAATTTGAGAAACATTGGGATACCAAGGATAAAAAATGCACAAATACACACCAGTTAAATTGTAGTGATAGAAAATCTTCCCAAAGTGACTGGAAATCAAACTTTTTGATCAGACAAAACAACCTGGAATGAGTGAAAACAAATCACCCTTGAAATTATGGCAGAAAGAATAAAAAATATATTAAACAAAATAATTCACCCAGATCAAAATGGATTCTTACCACATAGACAAGTTAGAAAAACACCAGAATAGTACTAAACGCATTAGAATACTATGAAATACATACGGAGAAGCAAGCAGCATTAATATTTTTACACACACAAAAAGCCTTTGACAATTTGAATTGGAACTTTTTATTAAACAAGTATGAAATATGAATTTTGGTTTAAATTTTGAGAAAATGATATCGGCAATCTATTCAAAGCAAGTGGTCAGTGTGATAGTAAATGGAAATCTCACAGATAGATTCAATATAACCAAAGGAGTAAGACAGGGATGTCCACTGTCATCTTTAGTTTTTATCCTCTCAATAGAAGTACCATATTTTTCGGAGTATAAGACGCACCTTTTTTCCTCAAAAAAGAGGCCGAAAATCAGGGTGCGTCTTACACAACGAATACAGCATTTTTTGCCTCCCAAAACCCCGCCCCTTCACCAAAATGGGCGTGCATACTCTTATGGAGGCTTTCAGAGAGCTCCTGGGGTCTGGGGAGGGCAGAAATGAGCAAAAAAAAGGCCGATTTTTGCGCCCCCCCCAGCCCCAGCAGCACTCTTTAAGCCTCCATAAGGCTTTGCATGCAATGTTTTAAACAAAAAATGGGCCCGTTTTCTCAAAAAACTGGCCATTTTTTGCTCATTTTTGCCCCCCCTCCCCAGGAGCACTCTGCATGCCCCCCCCAATTCTATTAATGCCTTTTGGGGGGGAACGGGCCTGTTTTCGTGAAAAGCGGGCAATTTTTGGGAGGTTTGCAGAGTGCAAACACTTTTTTTTCCTTTTGGAAAGCTCTTTAACTGATTGATGAGAATTACATTGATCAAGTGCTGTGCCAGCAGAAACAGCTACCTATCTACTGTATTTCTCTCTCTATCTCTCTCCCTCTATCCCTCTATCCCTCTACCTACCTACCTACCTACCTACCTACCTACCTACCTACCTACCTACCTACATTCTCTCTCTCTTCTATCCCTTTATCTACCTACCTAACTACTCTCTCGCTACCTACATACTGTATTTCTCTCTCTCTCCCTCTTTCCCTCTACCTACCTACCTACTGTCAGCGTTCCAAATATATCGGGTTGCTTGATTCATAGGTTGCAGTTCAACCATCAATGGCTGGCAGGGGATGGGGGTTATGGGCCAAGGCCCCCTCTGCTGGCTTGGAGGATTTTCCCTTGTTGAAGCAGATACCCACTGGCATCTATTCCATCCATGACCTGGGAAGAAAGCCCAATTTGGTGGTGCTTGATTCACAAGCTGCAGCCCAATTTCCGGTGGCTGGCTAGTGAAAGATGTTGGCCAAATCCCTTCTTGCTGCTGGGTTGAATTTCCCATTTTGATAGGGAATCTGTCTTCAACTTAGTTGCAGGGTAATGGGTCATTTCATTTATCGCTGTTTGGAAGGAGTAATTATCTCCACTCCAGTCCTCCAGTCCATTGCAGCTTTTACTAGTGAAAAGGGTGGGGGGGATTGACTCACGTTTGGCTGAAGAAGTTGGTCTGGGATTCCAAACATCTTGTCGCTTCCAGCCGTGTGCAGAATAATCCTTTCCAACCCCCTCTGGCTGCATCTTCCTAGGCTCAATAAATCTGAAATTTTTCTCTCCCACAAATTCCTTTTCTGCTTGGGAGATATGTAGAGAAGCGTCTCATCTCAGCTTCTTCTCTCAAAAGCCTTTCTCTTAATTGTTCACTGATATTTTACGCTGACCCAGTCAGCGTTGGGAGTCAGAACCCCTCACCAGCCGGGTTGCTGGTGATTTATTTTAAGGGAGATTTGGGATAATGTCAGCATTCCAAATATCATGCAGAATTAAATCAGAGTCCAAGGCAGAGCTATCCTTAAAGTTCCAATTTAATAAGACAGACATGTTGGCACAAACTGTGGAATCCCAAATCTAAAAGCTTCCCGGGATTCCACCCAGTTGAAAGTTCATGATCTTATCCCCACACCCATAAATGCATCACATGGTCCAATCTTCTTCAGCCACGCTGGCATCTCCACCCAGCTTGTTCCGATCAGGTGCAGAGGTGCGGAGACAAAAGATGACCTTGGGCTTCTAGAAAGAAATAACAACAACACATTCCACAATTCTATTCCTTTCTATTCCCCCTCCCAATTACTACACTAATGAAACAGCATAATGAAATAATAGAGAGTGTAGCAGGCCAAAAATCCTAAAAGGGATGTAACTGCAGGCCTGACACCTACTTTTTTTTTAATTTGCCTCTTCAAAACCTTGGTGCGTCTTATACTCCGGTGCGTCTTATACTCTGAAAAATACGGTACTATTAGAACAAATAAGACCAAAAAAGGAAGTAAAGGGAATTAAAATAAAGAATGAGGAATACAAAGCTCAGGTGTTTGCAGATGACTTGGTATTCTTCATAGAAGCCCCAATTGACTCAGGAAAGGTACGGTACTTCTGGAAGAAATAGAAGAATTTGGCAAGGTAGCGGGGCTCAAAATTAACAAGGGTAAGACAAAAATATTAGTTAAAAATATTACTGCAAATCAGAAATATGAATTGGAGAAGGAAATTGGACTACAAATTGTAAAAACAATTAAATACCTAGGGATCTGGTTGACAGCAAGGTGTTCAACGATAAAGGAGGATAATTAAAAAAAAAAATGGAAAAACCAAAACAAGATCTGGAACATTGGAGGAAACTTAAACTAACATTGGTGGGGAAAATTGCCACAATCAAAATGAACATACTCCCAAAATGGCTATATCTATTTCAAACGATTCCCATAAAACTAGATCAAAAGTTTTTAAATGAATTAAATAAAATAATCATTAAATTTGGATGGGAAAGGAAAAAATCCAGAATAAGTCTTAAATCACTACAGGATAGCCGAACTAGAGGTGGTTTTGGACTCCCTGATTCGGAGTTATACTATCACGCAGGTGCCTTGCTATGGATCAAAGAATGGGTGCTCCTTACCAACAAAAGGATGCTTATTCTAGAAGGACCTGATTTAAATACAGGGTGGCATGCATATTTATGGGAGAGAAAAAACACAAAACATTCTCATTTCCAAAAGTCATGCAATTAGAGGAGCATTATTACAAGTCTGAAGGAAAATCAGGTTAAAGCACTATATTAAAATACCGGATGGCTATCGACTATGGAAGCAATGATATACCCAAACACATTAGACACAACCAAGAAGAGAAGTTATTACCAATTGCTAGATTATCAAGGTAATCTGAAAATGAATCAAGAACTGAAAGAACACGGAATTTTCATTGATTGATGGCCATACTTACAATAGCAGACAAGATACAAAAAAGACATAGAGGAATTTGGCATTGAAAAAGAACAATTGCCAATAGATAAAATATAATTAGGAACGGAGGAGAATTTATAACCAAAATGTAAGCCTACTTATTAAACTTTGGAAGGAGAGAGGGTATAGTTAAAGGAAACATGATAGCTTGAGCAAGGAATTTTGGCTACAGTATTCAATTAGGAGATTGGGAACAGTTGTGGACAAAAAATTACAAATTAACAATTTCGGCCTCCTACAAAGAAAATTTATATAAAATGTTTTACCGTTGGCATCTACCACCGGCAAGATTGCCCAAAATTTACCCAAATTTGAGCCCCAGATGCTGGAAATGTAAACACGAACATGGTTCATACTTCCACATGTGGTGGACATGTCTGGAAGCAAGAAATATTTGAGTAAAATAAGAACCTGGTTGCAAGAAATAACAGGCCTCAAATTCAATTTAAACCGGAGATGTTTTTGTTAGGGATAATTAGAGGAACGTTTGCAAAGGAAATCAATTATATTATAATACATATACTGACAGCAGCAAAAAAATTGGAAATTAGACAGCATACCTTCCGAAAACATGATAATTTAAAAAAGTAATGGACTGCGGGGAAATGGTCAAATTAACTTTTAAACTGCAAGATAAAGAACATAAAGAATACCATACAGTATGGGATAAATGGTATTATTGGTTAGAGAAAAGGAATAACCAATGAAAGGAGAGAGAGGGAGGGAGGGAGGGAGAGTGTTAGATACTCCCCCCTCTAGTTGTTGACAAGGACAATAGTAGTCTCCACTCAGGTCCTCTCTTTTCAGGTAGAACAGAGAGACACCTGATTGGCTGAAGCACTGGCCAGCTTCCCTTTAAAAAGGGGACTAGCTGGCCTGGCATGATTATAAATGTTACATCTATGAACTCCGACTAGCTGGCCTGGCATGATTATAAATGTTACATCTATGAACTCCTGGTAGTATATTCTCATCTGGTTATTTTAAGGGTAATGTTTTAGTTTTAATTGTTTTTAGGGCTTTTAGCTTCATATTTATTTATTCTTCTGTACAGGACTCTTAATTTTAACCTCCTCCACACACATACATACATACATATATTTATAACCCTATTTATATTTGTATTTTATCTGTGATTTATTGTGGACTGTACACCGCCCCGAGTCCCTTTTTGGGAGAGGGGGCGGTTTAGAAATGTGAATAAATAAATAAAAAAATAAATAAATAATAATAATAATAATAATAATAATAATAATAATAATAATAATAATAATAATAATAATAATAATAATAATAATAATAATAATAATAATAATAATAAAAAAAAGGGAGCTGCCAGACCACTCATTCGGTGGATGCTGGTACTTGACCAAATAAAAAGCTGATGTTATCTCTAGCCTTTTGTGCCTTTCATTACCCTATCTAACAGAGAAGGAGAGGGAGAGGGAGAGGGAGAGGGAGAGAGAGGGAGAGGGAGAGAGAGGGAAAGAGGGAGAGAGAGAGAGAGAGAACATATGTAACTTTAGGTTATAGGAATTATAAATGCAAAAAGAAAATAGCAAATGTAAAATGAATGGGATGTATGTATGATGATAAACAAAATGGGATATATCGATGTCTTAGGAATGGGAAGAATGTGGATTTTATGTTTTGTTTTGTAAAAAGCTCAATAAAAACTATATATATATATATATATATATATAGATAGATAGATAGATAGATAGATAGATAGATAGATAGATAGATAGATAGATAGATAGATAGATAGATAGATAATAATCAAATTATAATATCATTATTAGGAATTTTTGCTGGGAGGTTAACATATTTTTTTTAATTATAGATTGAATGGAAAACAAAAAATGCAACAAAACAGTCATGGTGCAATCTCCAGTAGAATCCAGGTAGAATGGAAGAGTCTGGCAAGCTCAGAGTCCTCGCAGAACACAAAGAGGCACAGAACTGACTGCTTTCACAATCCCTGAAGCCCTAATGTGCTCATTCGAGGGAATAGTTAGACTAGGAATTAAAAACTGTTCAAGTTAGTTTAGGAGTTAAATATTGTTCCTTTAAGATATTGCCTTCTGGGAAATGTAGTCTTTATGTCATGTGGTCACATCTGCCTTGCTGATTGGCCACTGGATTATACCTCTGATAGACAGCTTTCTTTCAAAAAAAAAAAAAAAAGAATTGTTGAACACAAATTAAAACATTGGACACAGTCCTGACAAAGTCTTTGCCATACATATAAAGTTATGCATTATAACCACCATGCTTATTTACATTTGGTCTATTCGGTATTTACAAATATAAAAATATCGTAATTCCAACCATGTTGCTTTGTTTTTATCTTATACATTTTCACTGTTATAATTTCATATATAATTCTAATCTTCATTCTATAAATCTTAGTCATTGGTTATTTTGGGTCTTTCCTTTTTTGTTCCAGATAAAATTTGTCCCAGAGCTTATAATATTCTGATTCGTCTTTATTCTTCAATTCCCACATCGATTTATCCATTTCAGCACAAGTCAGAATTTTCCTAATTGCTTCCTCTCCTTTTAGAATTTCCCTGTTTTTCCAGTTTTGGGCAAAGACCATTCTTGCTGCCGTAATAATATGTATTGTTAGGTAAATTACCCCCCTTGTCATATTTATTGTTTACGATTCCCAAAATAAATAGTTCTGGTGTAAATTCTATTTCCTCTTCGGTTATCTCTATCAGCCACCTTTGAAATTTCTACCACTATTCTTTTATTTTTTGGCACGACCCCCACATATGGAACTGTCGGAAGATCCCAAAAGGTGATAACACGACCCTAGGATGCTTCAGCCGTCATAAATATGAGTCAGTAGCCAAGCATCTGGATTTTGATCACATCACCGTGGGGATGCTACAATGGTCGTTAAGTGTGAATAATGGTCGTAAGTCACTTTTTTCAGTAATGTTGTAACTTTGAATGGTCAGTAAATGAAGTGTTGTAAATCAAGGACTCCCTGTATTTCACGTGAAAGTCTGAAGATCTTTCAGGCACTTCGACTTAGAACCATTCACTTAGTGACCATTTGAAGTTACAATGACAATGAAAATAGTGACTTACGACCACTTTGCACACTTACAACCGTCGTAGCATCCCCATGGTCACATGATGGAAATGTGGGTGCTTTGCAACTGGCACGTATTTACGACGGCTGCAGTGTCCTGGGGTCATGTGACCCCCTTTTGCGACCTTCTGACAAGCAAAGTCAATGCGGAAGACAGACTCACTTAGCAACCGTCATTCAACAGCAGTGATTCCCTTAACAGCTATGGAAAAAAGGGACCCAAAATATGGCAAAATGGATTTAACATCTGTCTGGCTTAGCAATGGAAGTTTTAGGCTTTGGGCGGTTGTAAGTCAAGGACAACCTGTCGTTTGAACCGAGGACTTTTCTCTCTGGAGCTGTAAAATGCCAAGCTACAAGGAGGGGCTGCAGAATGGGCCTGGACTTGTGTTAGGCCTTCCTGAACTACTCTCTCCTTCCTGAACTACTCTGTGCTCTGCTTAACAACTGCATGGGGGAGATAAGGGATGTGGGTTGAGTGAGCTGCTTGCTTAATGACCGTCACCACTTGCAACCATAATGGGCAGCCTCCTATGATCCATCATGATAATAAGTTGAGGACTACTGTATTCATACAGATCTTTCTCATAGGTAATTTTGACTATACTGCAATTGCTTCATTTTGCTGTAACTATTGGTGTCTTCAATCATTATAACATGTATTTATCACTAGAAAAGAACATATTTAGCTCAAAGATGAATTCAACATGTATGTATGACTTTGCATAAAGTTTTCATAAGTTTTCTGTAACTTGTTTCTGGTTTGCCTTTTACCTTAATAAAGTTTAAACTTTTCAAAAGTGCAATTCAGTACATGAGGCTTCTTTTGTGGAACAGTGGAGCTCTCACCAATATTCCTTGGTTAAGGTATACTAGTTCAGCGTTCAAACTTACAATAATGCTGAATGAGGGGTATTTACAAAGGGTCCTTTTTTTTTCCAGAAAATTTTATTGGTTTTTTAAAACATTTATAAGGAAAAGGGTAGGTGGAATGGTATACAAATTTTGGCAGTTGCAAGTGTGGCAGACGCCCCCTCCCTCCAAACTCATAAGATACGTCTATGTATAAAACATTAATACAAAATCGTATAAAATCAGCATATTAATTCTAAAAAATTTTTTTTCAATCAGCTTATATATTATGATATATAGTCTAGATATAATTTCATTATTACTTTCGGTCTGTTTATAACAGTGTGATTTTCTTATTCATTTTTGTGATCTGAGCTTTCTTGGTATTGTCCCTTCTCCCCCCGCTGGCAGAGCTCCGGCCCCTCCCGTGTCCTGTGTGACCGTTGAAGAGTCTTCTGTTTTTTCTAGGTTCGCTTTATTTTTTTCCATAAAGGCCTGAGCCTCTATGGGTGTATTGATTCTGATTCTTGTCTCCTCCCAGAATATCAGCATCCCTTCAGGCATCAACCATCTAAACCACACCCCTTTCTGGTATAATTTATTCGCCAATTGCGAATAATTTTTCCTTTTCTCCCTAATTTTTTTTGGGATCTGCTTCAAGATGGTTATCTCCCTGTCGTGATATGTCAATGCTTGCCCCCTTTGTACACCCAGAATTATGTCTTTTGTGCTTTTCCTAAGAAATTTGATATGGACCTCCCTGGGTACATTGTGTGTTCTGGCATATGCTAAGTTCACTCTATAGACCAGGTCTATCTCCCATTCCATCTGTTGTTTATCTTTGTGTATATATTCAGCTAAGATATTAGTCATGATGTCCCTTATGTTTTCCCCATCTGCTTCTATAACATTTTGAAATCTAAGATAAAAGGACATTCTCTCAAATTCTGTTTTCATTTGTTGGATATCAAGTTCTTTGTTACCCTTCTGCAAAGCTTCTACCCCCCCCTCGCCTCCGCCACCCTACCCTCCACAAGGTCCAGTCTCTGTGAGTTCTTATAAATTTGGACTTGATTCTCTTTAATTTCTTCCTTCATTTCCTTTAATTGTTTCTTAATTTCTTCCTGGCCCTGTATGAGTTGCTGAAGCATTTGTTGCAAATCCATCTCTGTACTCTTAGGTTGCATCAGTTCTGTAATCTTTGACTGTGTGGCAGGACTGGATGTTGCAGATGTCGGTGCAGAGGTAGCAAAGCCAGGTTTTCCAGGTGGTGGTCTTTTTGGAGACATAGTTTATAAAACAGAGAGATCAGTCAGTGTAGAGACTGGACAGCTGAAGAAGTAGAGCAGGCAGATGAGTTCAGGAGGCAGAAGATCCAAGCAGCTGGGAGTTTCTTTAGTCAATCTAGCAATAGAGAAAAATTTTCTCTCCAGAGGGTTCAGGAAATAGCAATCCACAAGAGATTCTTCTGGGTGACACGGAGACAAAGACCGGAAGCCTGAATTTTAAAGGTGGGGTCAGGTTTCACAGTTCATGAAGACAACGGAAGTGTGCCATCTTGCCCTGCCAGCTTTGGGCTCAGAGGCATAACAAAATTTTAAAAGTTCAGAAAATTCTCAGTTCACCCATAAGTTCTGGAACTAAATCCAATGAAAGTCACTTTTACAGGGGTGAGGCATCATTAGTTGGCTCTCCCCCCTCCTCCTTTCCCTGGGGGCGAAAGCAAAATCTTCTCAAACCGCTTGTCCAAGGGGGGGGGAAATCCCCCTCCCTCTAGCCGCACCTCCAGCAAGAATCCGAAAGTTTAACTTTTAAAATCGCTGAAAAGTCCATCAGTTCAAAAGAAAGGGAATGAAGAAAGGAAGCCTCTCACCATACCGCCGCTGCTTCCTTCAATAGTACGTTGTCCGATCGGCATGGAGCGAGACGCATGCGCGCCCTCCGAAACTGCTCCCCGGTGCCTAGAGCGAAGCGGAGAAGCCCCCACCAGCCGCCGCCGATGCCAGGGCCCTCCGCGAGCCGCTCCCTCAGCAGGACGCCTCTCCGGGGCGTCCTGTGCCCCCCCAGAAGCGGGGGAAGCCCACCGGGAGAGCGGGAGCGGGCAATGGCTTGCCCGTCGCCGTAGCCGCCGGAACCAGAAGTCCTACAAAGGGTCCTTGTAATTGCAGCCATTGTAACATTCTTGCAGATACATGATCATGATTCAGATGCTCAATTCACAATTATGACATTGCAGCATCCCATGATCACATGATCACCCTTGGTAGCCCTCACTGCTGCCTTCCAGAAAGCAAAGTCAATGGGAAAACCAGCTGGAGGTCGCAAGTGGTGATCACATGACCAGGAGATGCTGCAAATACATAGGGTTCACTTAATAGTGGAAACTGGGATTGCCAAAGCGGCCATATTGCAGTGCAGTCACATGTCTTACGACTGCATTGCTTACTGACAGTGTTTTCCATCCAAATTTATGTTGTTAAGTGAGGATTACATACATTAAACTATGGTGATATGTCTTGATATCCAAAATAACCTGATATTTGAGTAATAAATGTGGCTGAAAATGGAATTCAACAAAGAAACCAAGTATAGACTGCAATGCTATTCATGGATTACTGTTTGTAGGACATTCAAAATGATCCCATATAATGCTCTCACTGGCTCTTTCTGGCTTAAGAAATATCTTTTCTTCTCTTATAACATACTCTCTCCCCAGACACAGACATACACAGTGAGGCGCCCCTTGACTAGAGTGATGTCGAGTTGGCGATGGCCAGCTCATCATCACCACCCAGCCACGACCACCCAGCCAGTCATTAGGGCAGAGAACCGGTTGTTAAATTATTGGAATCCCACCACTGGATGGACTGTAATCTAAATCCTTGCCTGCAGATTGTAGGAGCAACTGGCTGGAAAACAGAAGGCCTGTTCAAGAAATTTGAAGACAACCTGGATTCACAGGCTTAGAACTGGCAGATTCAATGAGTGAACTGGACTCCCTTAAAGAAGATGGACTTACTATACCCGATTGGTAAACAGCTATGCTGTCTGAGGAATTCTGGATGTTGAAGTCCACAAGTTTTAAAGTTGCCAAAGTTGGAGACTCCTGCAAGAGCTTTTTTCCAGGCTTTAAAACAGAAGGGGACTGCTGGCAGCTCATGATGGGAGCAGGCTGGGATAGCCTCTTGTGTGACCACAGTCCCACATGTTCCAAGGCCATGAAAATCCAATACGTTTCTGTTGAATGGCCTTCCTTCTTGAAGCCACATAGTTGGGGGGAATAGTTGCCTGTGGTTATTCCTTCAAGGAAGTCCAGAATTGGAAACCAAATAATGAGTACTGAGATTACTTTTATTGGAGGGATGTGGTAATCTTGCAATTCTGAATGTGCTTCCCCTCTTCCCATGCTTTTATCTTAAGAGAGAACTAGGAAAGATTCGGTCTGAGAACCCTCAAATTACTTTTCTGCTATGGATGATTTCTTACCTGACTATTGCTTTGCCTGCCACTCTTCCTCAAGCTTACTCTCACAGCCCATTACACCTACTGGCCTCATTTGGCAACCACAAAACTTGTTTGCATGTTTATAGGGGCACAAAGCAGAAATAATAGCTTGGAGAAATGAAGTTGTAGTTGTGTCTTCCTCCTAGCTGTACTGGAAAATGAGAAGACACAGGCCTGGCTGCCACCCTGCAAATGCAAGCCTCCCTACGCTTGTCCCATTTCCCAAGAGTGAATTCCCACATATTACTGAACCAAAGCTCACCTCCCACATGGTCACTATAGTACACTCAGAAATCAGGAATGCTGCAAGCATGAACCCATCATGTCAAGGTTTTCACAGGTTAAGCCAGAGCAACCAGATGCAAAGGCTTTTTGTGGGATAACTTTGGTTACAGCTGTGGTTTGGTTGCCATCATGTGGTTCCTTTGTTGACTTTCAAAGGCTAAAAGTAGATGGAAGTGATGCCTCCCAAATGCCTTTAAATAGCCTCCTGGTTGCTGTTCACAGAAGGCTTCTCTCACTGCTGAGCTCCTCTTGCAGACACTGCCCCGTTATTTGGAAAGAAGGGAGGTTTTCTTCCTCCCAGTGAAGGGGCTAGATGGGATTCCTGACCTAAACCGATCCTGAAATCCACAGATCGCCTTCTGTGCCCCAGAAAGCCCCTGCCTCATTCCAAACATTCGCAACCACCACAGATGTGCGAGTCCACACAGGAAGGAGGCCACAGGAGGTAAAAGAGGGTCGGTGTCACAAAATCCAACACAAGGAGTTAGAACTCCCTCAGTACTGCTCCATTAGGCAGGAAGTCAGAAAAAAAATTGGATTGAGGAGCAACTCCAGGAGGAAGGAACATCTGTGTGTTTACAATACATGTTTCTCTTGAGACTGACTTTGAAGTTCAGAGCTTATGGATGAAATATCTGGCTTAATTATTTGGGAGCATTCTCCCTTATGATTGTATTTTAATGTGTGAATGACATTATTGATGGAAATTTCTAGAGAATTCAATTTGCACATTTTGAGTTTGTTTCCTTTGGACCCAAGATAGAGGCTATCCAAATATGAATTTCCCCCGAAGATATTACCAGTGTAGTTTCTTTATTTAAACTGTACCTCTCTTATTGTTTTTACAAATAATTCAGAGTGGCAAACATATCCAATACACCTCTTCCTATTTTCCCCACAACAACACCCCTGCAAGGTAGGTTGGGCTGAGAGAGATGGGGGGGGGGGAGGGACTGGCCCAAAGTCACCCAGCCGGCTTTCATGGCAGGACAGATTCTTTCTGAATCCAACCAGCAGTTGTAAAGAAGGAGACACTTTGCCCTGAAATGAAAAGAAAGGCAGAATGTGTAAAATAGTGATTGAAATCTATTTCAGTTTCCATCCTTCATTTATGCTACTTCTCCATGTACACCTGTGAGACAGATTTAAGAGAACTCATACATTTCCAGCCATTATTAATTCCTACTTCCGTCAGCCACATTACTGGCCAAAAGTCAGGAATAAAGCTTGTTGTAGTTCAGGTCCTCCAAACTGCTGTCCTTTCTAGAAATGCGAATTTCAAAATTTCCAGTTAGCAATTGGGACACCCGACATGATCTGGTAGGTCAGACAGATTCCACCCTGAAGAGCCTCTATATCTTTCCCCACACAAAGCAATGGGTATTGCCTAACATTATCTCTAGGTGTCAATATCTAGTGGCCTAGTAGACCTTAGCTAAGCAGCGTTCTTGCTATGCATTTTCTTCTAGGAGCTCTGGAACAAGAGTTGGAACTCAAGGAATTCCGTCAACACCTAAAGTTCTCAAGGGCTGCCAGCAATAATTGTTTATCTAGGTTTGCTTTGACTGGATTCCCACATGGAAAATCCAGAGAAGATAGAGCTATGTCTTATGAAAAGAGAGGAAATCATTAGAGAAATTGTGTCATAGATAGAGAGAGGCCCCTCTCTCGCAGGTATGGCCCTTGGCGCTTTCAAGGGCCTGCCTTGATGACGGGTTTGTGAACCCCGAGAGGTGGAAGAAACGGAGGCTGAGGGGCTTTTTATCTAAATGTTTTTTATTGCTATTAAGGGGTTCCAGGGAGGGGGGGTGGGATAACCAGGCCGGGAGAGGAGCCAGTGCCAGTGCCGGACGGGCAGGTGAGTCCGGGAAGGAAGTGAGCGGAGTGGGGGGGGGAGAAGGAACAAGTTATTCCAACAGGGGGTTGTTTGATTACAACGGTCGCGGGGAGGGGGGGATGCGAGGACAAGAGAAGATCACAAGGTCGGTTGGGAGACCGTGGCTGCTGGCTACGCCCGGTTGTTTGTACCAACCCCCGCAACCTAGGTGGCCAGGAACTACAGAGCCGGGGCCTGCGGCTGATGCTTTGCAATGCAAGGTCCGTAACCAACAAGGCCCCCTTCATTAATGAGTTGATCTCTGAGGGGGAGCTGGACCTTGCAGGGATAACGGAGACCTGGTTGGGCCACGAGGGTGGTTTACCCCTCGTGGAAATGTGCCCACCAGGTTTCCGTGCATTCCATCAGCCTCGGGCCCTGGGTAAGGGTGGTGGGGTGGCGGTAGTTATACAGGAAGGTCTAGAGCCGAGGGAGTTCACTGTTCCTCAGATATCCGGGTGTGAGTCCCTTGGTGTGAAATGGGGCCCAGGGAGGCAGTTGGGTTTGCTGATTGTATACTTGGCTCCTCGCTATACATCAGCGGCCCTGCCCGAGCTCCTCGAGCTGATCTCGGAGACGGCGGTTGAGATCCCCAAGCTTGTGGTTATGGGAGGATTTCAACCTGCCGTCGACGGGAGCAGCATCTGAGGTGGCTCGGGAGTTCATGGCTTCCATGACAGCCATGGGCCTGACCCAATTAATTCAGGGCCCCACACACGAAGGCGGCCACACACTGGACCTTGTTTTTGTATCTGAGCAGTGGACGAGTGATCTGGGTATAGGGGACTTAGTTGTCACACCCCTGTCATGGTCAGATCACTCATGTCTCCGGCTGGACTTCCCTGGCGCTACCCCCCACCGCGAGGAGGCGGGACCAGACGGTCCAAGCTGGTACCGCCCCAAGCACCTGATGGAACCGGATAGGTTCCAGACGGAGCTTGGGCCATTACCTGTAGCCCTGACCCGCGCTCGGTCGGAGGACCTAGCGGCCGCCTGGAATAGGGCGGCGGCTGGGGCCTTGGACCGGGTTGCGCCTTTGCGACCTCTCCTGCAGCAGCGACCCACCCGGGCTCCTTGGTATACCGAGGAGCTGAGGGTGATGAAGCGCCATAGGAGACGTCTAGAGAGCAGGTGGAGGTCCTCACGCTCCGAATCTGATCGAACACAGGTAAGAGCCTATTTACGGACCTACCTTGTGGCATTAAGGGCGGCCAAACGTAGATATTGCGCCGCTCTTATTGCGTCCGCGGATAACCGCCCTGCCGCCCTGTTTAGGGTGACCCGCTCCCTCTTGTCACAGAGGACGCGGGGGGCACCCTTGCAGGGCAGAGCAGAGGAGTTTGGGGAATATCTGCAGGACAAAGTCGCTCAGATCCGGAGCGGATGGGCCCCCCTCAGTGGACCAGACGGGCCGCCAACAGCGAGTCTTGTGAGACCATCCTGGGAGGAGTTTGATTCTGTTGCCCCCGAGGATTTGGATAGGTTGCGTGGACGGCTGCGACCCACCACATGTTTAATGGACCCGTGTCCCTCCTGGTTGGTACTGGCATCTTGGGAGGTGACCCGAGGCTGGCTTCTGGGCCTGGTGAATGCCTCATTGGGTGAGGGATCCTTGCCAACCGCCTTGAAGGAGGCGGTGGTGAGGCCCTTACTTAAGGGGCCTTCGCTTGTCCCAACGGAGCTAGCTAATTACCGTCCAGTCTCCAACCTTCCCTTTCTAGCGAAGGTTGTCGAGAATGTGGTGGCGCAGCAGTTTCCACGACACCTTGATGAATCTAGACTCACGCCAGTCCGGCTTCCGACCCGGGCACAGCACGGAGACAGCCTTGGTCGCGTTGGTCGATGATCTCTGGAGGGCCAGAGATAGAGGTTGTTCCTCTATCCTGGTCCTATTAGACCTCTCGGCGGCTTTTGATACCATCGACCATGGTATCCTATTGCGCCGGTTGGAGGGGATAGGAGTCGGAGGTACCGTTCTGCGGTGGTTCGGCTCCTACCTCTCCGACCGGAAGCAATGTGTGTTGACAGGGGGACAGAGGTCGACCCCGAGGCCACTCACTTGTGGAGTGCCACAGGGGTCGGTCCTCTCGCCTCTCCTGTTCAACACATATGTGAAGCCGCTGGGTGAGATCATCCGTGGTTTTGGGGTTGAGTGTCACTTCTACGCTGATGATACCCAGCTGTATATTTCAACCCCAAACCACCCCAACGAGGCTGTCGAAGTGATGTCCCGGTGTTTGGAAGCCGTCGGGGTCTGGATGGGGGACAACAGACTTAAACTCAACCCCTCCAAGACTGAGTGGCTGTGGCTACCGGCACCTCGGTTCAGCCAGCTGATTCCATCGCTGGCCATAGGGGGCGAACAATTGCCCCCTGTGGAACGGGCGCGCAATTTGGGCGTCCTCCTTGATGCCCGGCTGTCAATGGATGACCATGTGGCAGCCGTGGCAAGGGGGGCGTTCCACCAGGTTCGCCTGGTGCGCCAATTGCGCCCCCTACTGGACCGGGATGCCCTACGCACGGTCACTCATGCGCTGGTGACGTCCCGCCTGGATTACTGCAACGCTCTCTACATGGGGCTGCCCTTGGGACGCGCCCGGAGACTGCAGTTAGTTCAGAACGCAGCCGCGCGGGCTGTGATGGGGAGTACGAGGTACTCCCACGTAACACCTCTCCTGCGCGAGCTGCACTGGCTACCTGTGGTTTTTCGGGTGCGTTTCAAGGTGCTGATTACCATCTTTAAAGCGCTCCATGGCACGGGACCTAGTTACTTGCGGGATCGCATCCTCCCACATACATCCCTGCGGCCAATTCGCTCACACAGAAAGGGACTTCTCCTGGTGCCGTCCACTAGGCAATGCCAACGGGCGACACCAAGGAGTAGGGCCTTCTCTGTGATGGGCCCAACCCTCTGGAATGACCTCCCCCCCGACATTAGAACCACTACTGACCTCCGCTCCTTCCGGCAAAAATTGAAGACTCACCTGTTCCGATTAGCAGGCCTGGCATAATTACAACTGTCCCTCCTGGCAAATGTACTATTAACTGGTTATTTTAGGGGTATTGTTTTTAACTTATTGTGTGTGTTTTAGGGGTTCAAATTCCTATATTTATATATACTGCTTTGTACAGTTCTTTTAATTCCATTTTTAACCTCCTCCATTCCAACTGTACATATTCAATTTTTATTGTATTTTGATATATTTTGCATGGACTGTACACCGCCCCGAGTCCCTTTTGGGAGAGGGGGGCGGTCTAGAAGCATGAATAATAAATAAAAAAATAAAGTCAAATTAAATACTGGTAGTTTTTAAAAGGAATGTTAAAGCCAAAAAGCCAGAGCTTAGAGTAGAATACATTTCCAGAAACTCTGGAGAGTTATCAGGCCAAAGTTGATCCTGCTGGCTAGAGTGGCCGATGCATTTTGCAACTTGATTTTGCATCATCTATGCACATACTATTCTGTGGAGCAACATCAGCAAAAGAAAACAAAGCACTGATTGAGGAGGATATTTGTAGCTCAGGGTTGAATTGTGAAATCCTTGATGCTCTCTGAGCTTGGTTGTTTTCCTTCAGATGTTTCATTACCAAACTAGGTAACATCATCAGAGCACTTGGTGGGAAAAGACAAGATGGCCTTAATCTCAATATCTCTGCTTCAGGGATTCTGGCTGCTCAGTTAATGATATTTTCAATTAACAGAAACAAAAGGAGCTTGATAACTACAGTCAAAAGGATCTGCCCATGCACAGCTCCTGCAGTGGGGAAAGCTTGTGCCCCCACCTTTGACTTCTAAAAATAGTTATCACTGTAATTTTAATACAATTATATATGTGTGCGTGTTTGTCCAAAAGTGACTTTTGAATAGATAGTAATCACTCACAGCAACAAGTGTTGCGTAAAATGTTAACCTGATGCTCTCCACATTAGCATGCAGGTTGAGTGATGGTTTTTATTCTCACAATTAAGTGAACAATTTGATCTTCAGGTTTTAAAGATAGGATGAACACCTCAGTTTCTTCTTCTGAATCTCTCACCTGGACCCATCATATTCTGGATGGTAACATCTGCTCTTATCCAAAGGCATTTTAAGATTCTTCATAATCTCCTTCCACTCTTCGGGGACAGCAAAATGCAATTGGGAGCCCAAGTCAATTGCAAATTTCAAGCTGAAATGGTATGGAGGGGAAAAGATCTAGCTGAGTTAACCTAGCAGAGAATTACAAATTGGAAAAAGGTTGACATTTAGCATTTTAAATATTTGGACACTTATTTTTCTTTGAAGTTGCTCCTGATTTGGTATTAAAGTGGTATTAAACTATTCCTCCCAACACATGTTTTAATCACTGTGATTTCATAATTGCTTAATGTTTACTTTGCCATGGCAGGCAGCATCTTCCCCAATTCATCTTCCCTTCATCCAGTAGTAGCAAATGGGGGCGGTTCCCTTTGCTCACCTGGTCCCAGAAGACATGGCCCCAGTAGTCTTCACCGGATGTGCCGTTGGAAAGGCCTCCTGGGCTGATTCCAGAGAAAGGGAAGTTAGAGGAGCAATGGCACTCAGCAGGTAACACAGACAGCCATATATAGCCTGGCTGAAGGGAAGAGGCCCGTCCACATCTACGCAGCAGCCTTCCCAGAGCGCTGCCCATGCCTGGGTGTGAGACAGATATAAGGAACCCGATCCAACCAGGGACATCCCTTCACAAAAGGTCCTTTGCACAACCTCTTCAGACTCTGCTACGGCAGTGTGGAACTCCCATCTCTGCTCCTTCCGGTCCCTAAGGAGGGTCACTGATTGGGGCACCGGAGTCCAGATCATGTGTACAGTAGGCTGGGGGCCTCCCTCTACTTCTGGGACCAATGTCTTTCCATATAGATAGCTAAAGAGAAAGAAAAAAATGGGAATCCTTACGTTTCTCTCTGGATATAAGAGGATCTACTAAACCACAGAAACATCACTGGAATTCTATACTCATTGAGCATAAAGACTTTGCTTTGCATACCTTTTGAACTCTAATCTGAACCTTTTCCATCTCCCCATTCTCCTTATCCTTTTTATCTCTGCCTATACCTTTTAAGTGCAGTGGCCAATGGTTCTCTTCTCCCTCAATCTGTCTGCCTCGTAGACCAAGCTACTTGGGAGTTCAAGAGTTGGAGATACTGTATGTTCCTGCAGATGGAAGGAAAGGGTCAGTTTGACTGCATACCCTAAATTCTCATGTCAAATCTACTTTGCAATTTCACATAAGGAAAAGGATCTGGCATAAGAAATTGAAGCATGGCTGACAATATAATCCTTCTGTTATTTGATGAACTGAAATATCAAAAGGGATCTTTGTGATTGTCTTCTTAACAATTTATTTATTTATTATTATTAGCACTTATATACCGCCCCCTCTCCCGAAAGGGACTTAGCTGCATAAGCATAATTAAATACAATCCAATTCAAGGAGTGAAAGATTATAATCCATTGCTTTGCCAAGTGTCACACAATTGGTCTTTTGGATCGAGACAATAAACATAACAGCAAATAGAGACATTTTAATATTTATTATTGACTTAAACTAACAGATTTAAAAGTTTAATACAAAAAGCATTTATATCAACCAAGCTGATTCCCAATTTCTTATAAGCTGTTGGGAGCTCCTTCACAAGGAGAGCAGTGATACCCCATTGGAGGGGGGATGGCAATGTTCCCAGTACACTGGACTGGGTTCTGTGCAGAAGCTCCCAGCTTAAAGGCCATTACTAGAGTTTTTATTAACCTGACATTGTGACTTTATCCAGACTGCAAGACCTGACCTGGACAGGGAGGCACCTGACTCTGGGATGGGAGTTAAAGAGTCCGAGACTTTTATAGGTAGGTTTTGCACCTAGGGGAACATTTCCCCTCCCTTCACCTTTGTTCAGCAACCAAGAGTGAAAAATAAGCAGGTTAACTGAGAATGAATTCTACATTTTCCAACAAGTATGTCACAGGAAATCAAAATACATTATTAGATTCCTCAAAATACAATTGATTTTCCATATTGTTACCATATCCATTTTCACAGAAAGTGAAAATGTTCTCCAGATTTTGAGCACTCTGTACTGTCATTAACATACATTCCTATCTTGAAAATTCTTGTCTTCTTCCAGGTTGGAGGTTTTAGGAGGTTTTAGGAGGTTGGACAAGACATGCTGGACACAAACTCACGTCACCCTGTTGCTAACGGGGACTATTTTGCTGCATCTGGAGATCTAGTTGGAGAGGCTGTTTTAAAAGATGCCTTTCAAAATAGGTTCATATGACAGATTCTCAGATTCCTTTATGAGCTAGGAAGGGATTCAAACTTCAGATACTTCACTTTGAATTTTCTATTTTTCACCCTTTTTCTCCTTTTTTAAATCGTAGCTTCACCTTGTCTTTCAAAAGAAAAGCTCATTTCTATATTCAGCATGTGAGTTGAAGAAAGCTGCCCTGACAGGGTGGCAGGAATGTATTGGCCACGGGAACAACGTAGATGAGGAGGGTGGCATTGCCTCTTACCTGTCCTAGTGTCCAAGCAGAAGGTCTCCCTCAAGTCATCAGCCCCATCCACGTCCATTTTGACATTAAGGGGACTGGGGAGATCAGCCCGATGTGTCTGCCCAACTTCTCCATTGTACACCCCGTTGACATGAAGGATGTCCCTGTAGACTCGGGTGCCCAGATAGGCGTTGGTCAACGTTGGGAGGAGCCTGGCATCAGAAGGCAGAGCATCCGTGGTAAATATGGCAGGGTCTTCACCCACCACTGCCATCTCAAGAAGAGGGAGGGAGGGAGCAATGGCTGGAGTTCCAGCTGGAGAGAAAAACAAGGCACACAATATATACTCTATCTTAGTGTTTCTCACCGAAGATCAGCTTAAAATCCACATGGGAAAAAGGACTCAGATGGACCCATTGTGTGTGGTGAGGGTGCAAAGGGGAGACAGGCAGGCAGGCAGGCAAGTCTTACAGAATTTGGGGAAGGGGCAATCCACCAGCAATCCCTGATCAGCTAGTAGGGACTAATGGGAAATGTAGTCCAAAACTTCAGGCTGCTGGTTTCTAGGGAAGAAAAGAGCCAGCCCATCCGCACATAAATATTCCTAAGGAACGGAGGAAAGTTCTGAAAAGAGGTGCCGGTCATTCCCGCCCCTGCCTCTTCCGCCTGGCGAATTTGTTGCTCGGTCCTAATTCCGCAGGGTGGGAACAACTCCAAGCGGAGAAACTGGCCACGCCTTCCGGGCCAAGGGACAGGAGGAGCCTCGCCGTCTCCCCTCCTCCCTCCCGCATCGGCCCTTTTCTGTCCTTTCCCTTTTCTCTTTTTGAGACTCTCCCAGTTTGTGCCGCAAGGGGGCAGCATCTGACCGCGCAAGCGCGAAGAATCCATAGTAGGGCTATATTTTTTTCTACGTTTAGCTGGAAAATGCCGAACTACTAGATTAAAAATTGGCACAGTGCGAAACCCACTCACCAGTCAGAAATTGGACAGCCATTAAGTGAAGCAGCAAGCACTGTATTATAAACTACGGTTTTGCAAGAGAAGTTGGCTAGCAAAGTAGACATACCCCCAAAATGGATTTCAACAGCGTTTTATTCCCTCAGCCCAAACGCAAATCCCTTTTGATGAGGACCACGAAGTTCAGTTTCCCTAAATTACCATTGTCCTTTAAGCTGGTTTTTCTAATGGCAATAGGTGACTTTTGCTTTGCCCACAGTTGCTGCTTTTCCGTAATTTAGCTGCATAAGCATAAGAAACCGAAACAAGCAGATTATTTCTAGCGTATGTGTGAGCTCTGGTGGTTAAAACTTGAACAAAAGAACGCTTTAAAGATCATGTTGGTAACGAATCTTTGCCTTTGATTGGATAAACTTTGTTTCTGCCTAAAATGTATATAATACTATGAGCTCTTCTTCCAGGGTGTGGCTATTCCTTACATGCATTTGTTTGTATGTTTTGGATATAGTTTTGTCACCCAGCTTTTACGATGGCCATAAATAAAAGCTGATACTTTTTGCAAGCCTCGTCTCGAGTCTCCCTCTTTGGCATCTCAGTGGCTCGGGGAAAACTGCTGGAACCTTACACAAGCAAGCAGGAAATACAAGCAGGAAGAGGGTTGGAGCAACACACATGCTTTTAAAAGTGAAACTACTCTTTATATCCGGTATGAAAATCCAGTAAACAGACCTTTTCATCCCCTTAGCAGCATCGGATTATGCCTGTAGTTGTTCACAACAGAGTGGTAAGTCTAAACACTTTATTGTTCCACATGGATCAATTGTTTTTCTGGGTAGATGCTTGCGTGAGATGCTTGTGAATGGGCATATCCAGACACTTCTAGTTATCAGAGGCATCCAGATTGTTCATGTAGATTGTTCAACAGTTCATGTTCAGCCTAGAGGAAAATGTTTCCTTGCACTTTATTTAAGCAGTGAAGGGTTCGCAACTGGCAAATTTCATACAACTCAGCCTGGGCAGTAACTTAACTCTAGAAAAGCTCTTATACCTAGTAGATCAATTATAAACTGGCTGCCAGTATGGGCCCCTGGAGTGTTTCAGCTATTACTGCATAGATCTCTTTGGTTTCTATCCCTTGATAGCTGGGATGGGGTTTGATTAAATGTGAACTCCCATTCCATTCATATCAAAGGCATCTTTTAAGGTGTTTCTAGATTGAAAGGATTAACTGGTGACATCACCCTTGCCTGGGAGATGGGGGGGGGGGGCTTCTTTCTTGTCCCCATTCAAGGAGCAGGAGTGAATGATGCGAGCTCATCCCACCATGCAGCAGCTCTTGGCTCTCAAACATGGACGTGCTGATCTCCAACACAGCATCCTAACCAAGTGAGCCAGCCCACTCTTAATTCATGTGAACTGTCTTGATTCTGTCTTGGGATTTGACTCGGGTCAAATATCTACCTTCTAATGTAAGGAGGACTATCCATCCCCCTCTGCTTCAGCTGCTGTTGGGCATCTCTCTCCATGCTAGGAGGCCTAAAATCAGCAGAGGGGACTTTCTCCCTTCCACCTCTGCTGAAGTGTCCACTATTCCTTTTTTCATGAGCAGAGTTTTTTAACTGGCCAATTTGTCCCTATCCAGATCCATGATAGTCCATGGAAACCGGGCACCTGGGTTGTACTGATCCTAAAGAATTTCACTCCAGGAGTTTAAAAAAGCACAACTTGGTTTGCCCTGAGATCGAGCATTTAAAAGATAGGAGTTGCTTTCCTGGGATACTAAGATGCCCTCCAACCCTCAATCTCAAGTGGCTGTAACGCATGATCTGGATGCTGTTACAACAAACTTAATACACCCAGACATGCACAAAGCTAATGAACATGCACAAAGCTTTTAAA
The DNA here is from genome assembly GCA_029891615.1 of Natrix natrix natrix. Classification (NCBI taxonomy): domain Eukaryota; kingdom Metazoa; phylum Chordata; class Lepidosauria; order Squamata; family Natricidae; genus Natrix; species Natrix natrix. The sequence continues at coordinate 25,168 of JAKRSK010010158.1, read as the reverse complement.
AATATCTTTGGTTTCTGGGGTTGTGAATCTCATTACTTTATTTATTCTTGGTTTGCTATCTGAGTCACTTCCTTCCCTTCAGATTCTTCCAAATTCGAAGCCTTGAGAACTCTGAGCCTGATCCAGCTTCCTTGGTGCCATCACCCTGTAATTCAGCACAGCTACTAAGTATCTACCTCACATGCTATAGCTCCGGGATGGCGAACCTATGGCAAGCGTGCTACAGGTGGCACGCAGAGCCATTTGTCAGGGCATGCGAGGTGTTGCCCTGTCAGCTGGCCAGTGCGCATGCGCGTGCTGGCCAGCTGAGTTCAGTCTTTTTTAAAGCCATTTTTTGTCCTCCCCAGGCTCCAGAGGCTTTAAATGATCCTGGGGAGGGCGAAAAGAGCCTCCCCTGCCCCCCCGGAGGCCCTTCGGAGGCTTCAGGAGCTTCCCTGAAGCCTCCGGAGCGCAAAAAAACAGCCATATGGGCAAACAGCAAGTTTGGGAACGGACTTCCGGTTTGCTCATAGAGTCGGTTTAAGCCCTCCGGAGGCTTCACGGACCTTCAGGAGGTTTCCCTGAAGCCTCTGGAGAACTAAAAACCACCCTATAAGCAATATAGAAGTGACTTCCGGTTTCCTCAGAGGGTCGTTTTGTGCCCTTCGGAGGCTTCAGGGGAGCGTCCTGAAGATCCCTGAAGCCTCCTGGGGGGCAGGGGAGGCTGTTTTCGCCCTCCCAGGGTTCCTATAAAGCCTCTGGAGCCTGGGAAGGGTGAAAAAAGCATGGAAAAATGGGGGGGAGCGCCTCTCATGCACGCATGCATACTGGGGGGGTCACACGTTGCATTATGGGTGTGGCACCCCGGTGCACAACCTCCCTGCACTCCCCCCCTATGGCCCGCGAGCCAAAAAATGTTCGACATTGCTGCTGTAGCTCATTGTATAATAGACAAACCAAAGCCAATCTCTCTGTAGGGAGAATTGAATTGAACCGAATTGATGATTGGGAGACAATACATTAGAGGGCCTTTCCTATGTCCATATCCATTCTATGGAACTCTTGCTGGGTACAAAAGTCTGAGCTGGATATTGATCTAGTCCGTGACGCCGACTCTTATCCCTTTGACAAAATTTCCAGAGTTTCCAGCATTCTAAAATCCCGTTGATGTATTTTTGTATTAATAAGATTTATATGGCCACCCAGGCAAATAAGGCAAATGCTGATGCCTGAGTCAGGATAGCATCATGCAAATGATGTATTTTGTCTGCTTGCATCAAGCATAATTTGTGTTATGATGTCTGGGAGCACACAATGCCATTTTGAAGTTGTTGTGGCTTGTTATAGTCCGTGTTTTAAAGCAAGAACTTCTGTGTCTGCACGGGTCCATTGGTCCACTCCTGAAGAAAGCTTGTCTGTCCATTTGGCCACCTTATTTTGAGGGCATGGCTTGGCGGTCATGTGACCGGGTGGGCATGGCTAACTTGTAAAACGTGGTGAAACTCACTTAACAACGCTCTTGCTTAGCAACCAAAATTTTGGGCTCAATTGTGGTCATAAGTTCTCTTTCTTTTTCTTTCTTTCTTTCCCTTCTTTTTTTCTTGTGTCTCTCCTACTTTCTTTCTTTCTCTTTCCTTCTTTCTCTTTCTTTCTCTCTTTCTCTTTTTATCTTTCTCTCTTTTCTCTCTTGCTTCCTTCCTCTTTCTTTCTCTCTTTTTCTCTTTCTCTTTGTCTCTCTCTTTTCTCTCTCTCCCTTCCTTCCTTCCTTTCTTCTTCTTTCTCTCTTTCTTTCTTTTTCTTTCTTTCTTTCTCTTTCTTTCTCTTTTTCTTTCTTTCTCTCTTTCTCTTTATAAAGCCTTAAGAAGCCCGTGCCCAGCACCTGGGTTCTCCAAAAGACACTGGGCTTGTTAAGGTTTTATGTACAGGGCTGTCATGTGCCAATTTTTTTAATCCTTTCTCCGATGGAGCCAAAGGTTTGTTATCAGACTTTCTTTTTGTGTTCCAAGGAGGGGAGGTGCTGAAAGCTCTTATTGAGTCTGCCCGCAGCCACTTGAAGCTCGGGAGTTCCTAGCTGGAGCTCGGCACCGGCACTTTTGCCCATGACTTAAAGAGGCAGTGCTGGAGATTGACTGGTGCAATTCTCCCTCTTCTCCCCCATTCCCCCCTCCCCCGTCTCTTCTTCTACTTCTATCTTTTCTCTGTCTCTCACCCACTCCCACTCTTTAAAGGAGGAATGCTTTGCAGCACTGCCATGTTTGATGTGCCTTTTTCTGCTGTCTCTCCAGCCACTTCGTCTTTGCTCTGATTCACTGCAGTCCCTCTCCCCACTCCCTCTCCCCCCCCCCCGTTTGAGTGGAAAGGGAAAGAAGCAACACACAGACTGTGTGATGGGGGGAGGGAGAATCTATCTGATTGCTAATAGCTGACTAACAACTTGAATCATTCAGCAATAGGTAAACGGACCCTCCCTCACAGGTTGCTTCCAGCAGCAATTGCAATTTCAATGAAAGCAAACTCAACGTAACTTGGTATGACTCTGTGCGCGCTTGCCTGGCCAGCCGCTTACCAGGAAGACCTGAGAGCTACTACCTCGGTCCAAGCCATGTGCGCACGCAGGCGCAAGCCTGATAGAGGAGAGATCCATCCACTTCCCTGGCACAGGAAGGGGTTTCAGATTGCAACCCTGAGCCCCAACATCACGACTGCCCCTTCCTCCTCTTTCCCCCTCCTCTCATTGTGGCCACGCTCTCTGCTCTCTTCTTCTTCTTCCCCCTCCCCCTCCAGCTTGCCATTCCCCTCACGGCGCCTGCAGGGCTTGAGACTTTCCCCTCTCCTCTTTCCTGAGGCTTTAACGGAGGGGAAGCAAAAACATCTTTGAGCTTGCTCTGACAGATCTCCTTTTTCCCCTCGTTTTCTTTAACTTTAGAGGCAACGTTTACAGGCAAAGCCCACGCGCGCATAGGGCCACCTGCCCCCTCCCCTCCGCTTTGTTTTCCTGCCCTCCTTTTCACTCAAGGGATTTGACAGTGCAGCAGGATTAGCCTGATGGTCTGTGACATCGAGCATTTGGGGGACTCTAGCGCTCCTCGCTCTGTCACCAGAGCTTCCGCGCCCTACTCAGGGAATAAGAAAGCCGCCCTGCCACTTGGCGCTCTTTAGAAGTCATTTAGAAGGACTGCAGCTCAATTCGCTAAATTGAGATGTTTGATTAGCGAAGGAAGAAACAATCACTTTATAAAAGACTAAAAACTAATTAAAGACTCCTTGTTCAAAATGGATAAAAATGAACTCCTGGATTTATTGGTTAAAAAGGACTGTATTGGGGAAACTATATTATGTAATTTTGAGAAATAAATTGTATCAAGTGATTATTGAAAAACAAGGCCAGAAATAGCTTCTTTTAGTCTTTTTTCATCTTCTCGCTTTCTATTATTTTCCACACTTTTGTCTATACCTTTTCCTTTACTATTTCTTTTTACTATTTTTTGTACATATAAAGTCATCATTTGAATAGTTATCATTCCATCTCCAACCTCCGTATCTGCATCTCTTCTGATCTGAGTTCAGGGATGGAAGTTACAGTGTTTGTTCTTATGAATGACCTAAATGGGATTAGATAGTGAGAAAACACTCTCTACATTTCCATGGCATCCCTTCTGACAATCCAGAAGGAACAGTTTACTGTGTTTTTGAACACAGAATATGTTACCTCAAGGGGCATATCAGAGGAGGGTTCCTCCTGATCCGGTCCGATATGCCAGAAGATGTAGTGAAAATCTGGCGTACTGTACCAGTAGTAATGGTGGCCTGGCCATCCCCCCAAACCGGTTCTCCCGTCAGAAGCTTTTATAAAAAGCCCTTTTCCCCTGCCAGTTCAGGCAAGAGAAAAGAGGTTTTAGAAAGTAAGTGAGAGGGCGGGGGAGGGAAAAAGAAAGAAAGAAAGAAAGAAAGAAAGAAAGAAGAAAGAGAGAGAGAGAGAGAGAGAGAGAGAGAAAGAAAGAAACTCACTTTTCAGCTGGGAGATTCAGCAAAGGAGAAAAACAAATGCTGTTGCTTTGAATCGGAACTGAGCATGCCTGGCTGTGGAATTCTGGGAGTTGAAGCCCACAAGTCTTAATGCTGCAAACTTTAAATTGAAGCCTGCTTTAAATTGAAAAGCTGCTCAGAAGGAGGTTTGCAAAATGACCTTCAGCAGTTTGTTTCTGGGTCAGCTGGATAAAAGGTAGGATTCTTACATGGTTCTATGTTTTTGAAGTTTTGGGGTTTGTGTTTCTAAAAGGGTTTGGATGATTCCCTGCTTGTGAATGGAGCCAAACTTTCTATAGGCTCATTATCTCTATCTGGCAGGAATGTGGAATGGGCCTTTCTGGGAGTAACTGCATTTGAGTAGAGATAAAGGTACTTTTACTGGATATGAAATGAAAGCAATGAAAGAAAAGCAAGATCTGAGTGAAAAAGGCTCTTCGAACATGTACATATCAAATGTTTACTCAGCACCCTCCCCCCAATTATCCCAGCCCAGTGTCCAATCTGCAACTCCCTAAGATGGCATGTGGGGTGCATCTTCAAATGACCTCATTCAGTTAGTATGCAGAGGCAGTAGAACTTGACCAAGCCCAAACACGAGACATCCGCATGCGCAGAAGATGTTGAGAACAAAAGTCCCTTCTTGATAACTCCTCCAGTACCAGTAATTCCCCTCCCAAATATCACCATCCCCCACCCTCCCCGTTTCTATGGCAGCTGATAGCAAGCAAGCAAAGTAGAGGCTTACAGGTTGTCTCCCACAGAGGTAAGGGAGAAATAAAGAAAAAAGAAAGAAAAAGAAAGAAAGAAAGAAAGAAAGAAAGAAAGAAAGAAAGAAAGAAAGAAAGAAAAACAGCACAGCAATTTAGGGCTAGAAGTCTATTTGGAGGTCATCTAGTCCAACCCACTGCTGCAGGAGGAAACCTTACATTGTCTGGATTATTTTGGTGCCTCTAACAGAGAGGAAAATTGCCAGAAAGAAGAATGAGTTTGCCATGCAGAGGAAGGCAGAGATAGTCCTTGACTTTTGACTACAATTGATCCCAAAATTTTGGTTGCTAAGCAAGAGCTTTGTTAAGTGAGCTTCATCACATTTTACCCAATCCCTGACATCTCCTGGTGAGTGACATCAAGTTGGCCATGCCCACCCAGTCACATGACTGCCAAGCCACACCCACAAAATAGGTCACGCCCACAGAATACGTAGTAAAAAAATTTGAAGCCCACCCCTGGGGCATGTGTCTGCCCATTATTTTAAAGCCAAGAGGAAAGCTCTGAGTTCACATCATTGGAAAAGACAGGTGAAAACCTGAAGGACAAGCTTCTTGTTTATAGCTTGCCATCTCAGGTCAGGATGAGTGCTGTCTACCTTTTAGGAATATAACCTGCCTAGAATGTATGGAATAGGTGACATACACAAACCAGTATGAATGAAATCATAAATAAACTGCTGTGCCTTTGTGAATGAGCTAACTAGTTTACCTTGAATACTGTTGCCTTCAAATCTCATTTTCCATATTAGTTTAATTCTCTAATTTTAATTTTAGATCGGATATAATCCATCATAATTGACATGAATAAGTCCGTGAAAGAAGAACTTTACAATGCATTGAATGAACTCCTTGTGAAAGAATTAAAAGAATTTAAATGGAGGCTAAATTCTATTGATTATAATGAAAGGCCAAACATTCCTAGAGCTTCATTGGAGAAAGCAGATGCACAAGACATTGTAGATCTCCTGAGTCAACATTATGGAGAAGATGCCCTAGAGGTGTGCATTGATGTCCTTCAAAAATGCAACAGAAATGATCTTGCAGAAAAACTTGAAGAAACTGGACAGAAAGGTAAGCAAACCCAACATATTACAGAAATGTTCTCTCCACTTAAGATCAAAAGGCAATAAAGAGCCATTATCATTTCTTTGCCACTGAATCTTGCTCACCCGATTTGTTGGTGGTGGTTAGGATCGGCAGTGGCTCCCTGGGATTTCAGAGTGGAACTTTTATCCCAGTCTGAGATTCCAGGTCTTGAGCTTGAAATCAAATCTAAAAGAACATCTGCACTATCACTCAGCTTGACATTTTCCTGTCACTGTTAAAGTAAACAGATCGGCCAAGTTCAAGCCACCTAGAAAAAAGACATAATCAAATATCCCTTGAAAAGTCACATTATCAAACACATCTGTGATAAACTGAAAAGTACTCCCAAGAAAGGTAGACGAGTTCTTGATGATAGCAGATTATATTCTCAGATGAACCCAGCCAGCTATCTGCAGACCAGACATTCAATCTAGGGAGGTATCTTGTCTCCCTGGAGCAAAAATCAAAGATGTGGCTGAGAACGTCACCAAAAGAATTAGGCCAACAGAGAACTACCCCTTTCTCCTCCTTCACATAGGGATGAATGACACAACAAAGAATCTGAACACAATATTGAAAGATTATCAGCAACTAGGGAAAAAAGTTAAGGAGCTGGGAGCACAAGTGATGTTCTCACCAATACTCCCAATGAAAGGCCAACACCCATTGAGGGAAAAAGAATTCTAGAAATAAACTTCAGGCTAAAAGGTTGGTGTCACCAAGACAACTTTGGTTTCCTGGATCATGGACTACATTACCTTGCTTCCCAACTAGCACACCTCCAGTTCAGTGTTCAGGGCAGAGCCAACCTACTGCTGCCACCCTCTGACAGCCCGCTTGCTCACCTTCATGCCTGCTCTCCATCCAGTGCCCACCCATTGTTGCTTCCCTCTGATAGCCTGTTTGCTCACTCATCTGTTAACTCAACCAGCTGTCCATCCAGTGCCTGCAGCAAGTAATCCCGAAAGCGATTTTCCAGTGTTAAGATGTCCTGTGAATAAATGGTGGCACCGAGTTGGCAGAGGAGGCAACAAATCTTGGTCAACCTTAAGCGTCTAATGCCTGAAAGAGATATATACACAATTGGAAACAACAAAGGAATTGTTATCCAAATTGGGAGCTTGATGATATGATGAAGATGGTATGCAAGTTTCCCCAAATTTAAGGTATACTTGGAGAATAAATGGTACAGGGATGTAATATGGACTACACTCGCCACACACCACAAAGCACACACTGTTGGGAAGTCAATAATTTCTACCCCCACCATCCACACATGGAAAAGAAATTGGGATAGAAATGTGAGTACTGCAGAAGGAATTATGGGATCCTCCTGGCTGACATAGGCAGTGAGCACTCAGGCCCACATCTTGCTTTCCTAGAAGAATGGGGTGAGGGGGAGCTCAAGAGTCCCTCTTGATAGGAGGGACTTTAAGAGGAGGCAACTGAGGCAAACTAATTTTTCTCCTTCCTGACAAGGAAAACTTTGCTGTATAAAAATAACCAAATTGCCAATACTTTCTTATTGATAATCTCACTTCAAACTCTACAATGTGATACTTTTCTGCTTCATTCAGATTTCAGCTGCTGGTGCATGTGGATTTTTCAGCAAATTCTACCACACTGTCAGTCAGTCACTGCCCATTGCACAAGGCAATTTGTCCTGGCATTTGGGCCAGTTAGCCTTGAGGAAGTGGCTGGGCTCCTTGGGGGCTTGAATCCTGCCCTCTTTTATATCCATGGTTAATTAAGGCCTTCCAGGGCACCACATGTAGTTGGAGCCAAGAGATGGAAAATGGTTTTTGATGGGAGGGGATGATTCCATCTGCTCAAAAGGAGGTGAAGAACATTTGAAGAACACAGGAAGAAACAATTACCTAGATTCTTTCCACTTGCGTTTCAGGTAGATACCTAGCACAGAGATGGTATTGACTGCATTTATGGATGGCCCCAGGATATGAGTAATATATTTGATCTGGTCTTGCTTGGTTTCTGGATGGCTTTGTTACTATTGAACATAATATCCCTTTGGCTTAGTAGTGTCTTAGGAAAGAGTTGAATGGCAGTTCTTCTTCCAAGCAACCCAGAAGTGGGAGAGAGGGCAAGGGCACAGCCAGCTATTATAATTTTCACCGTTGTGGGCCATTCAAGTCCATCAGAAAAAGAAAAAGGGGAAAGAGGAAAATACATGTATAGAAAGGCATAGAAATGATAAGAAATCTAATATACATTATAAATGTAGACCATTTATAATGTATATAATGTTAAGACCCCTGGTGGCACAGTGGTTAGAATGCAGTTCTGCAGGCTACCTGCAGTTCAGCAGTTTGATTCTCACCAACTCAAGGTTGACTCAGCTTTTCATTCTTCCGAGATCAGTAAAATGAGGACGCAGATTGTTGGGGGCAATCAGTGGTGGGATTCAAATAATTTAACAACCGGTTCTCTGCCCTAATGATTTCTTCAAGCAATCAGTTCACTAAACTGCTCAGAAAGTTAACAACCAGTTCTCCTGAAGTGGTGTAAACTGGCTGAATCCCACCACTGGGGGCAATATGTTGACTCTGTAAACCACTTAAAGACACTTATAAAGCACTGTGAAGCGGTATAGACGTCTAAGCAATATTGCTATTGCTATTCATTCATAGAAGTTACAAACCCATGCATTTACTTATTTTTTAAAAAAAATACTCTATGACGTACCCCTTTTATGTGTATTTCACTAATTCTAATCCATCTTTAGTTGCAGATGTTGATGCTCACCAGCTTCCAGATTTATCAGGTAAGACAGGAATCATTCAAAGGGTCATTGAATTATGTTTAAAACTAATTCAGCATGAGCAGTTCCTCCCTTCTCCTTCCCCATCTATGCAAACTACTGTGAATGGGGAAAACTCCAGGAAGCTTTGTGGTGCTGACCATGGAAAAAAAGGGGGGAGGGAGGGAGGGAGGGAGGAAGGAAGGAAGGAAGGAAGGAAGGAAGGAAGGAAGGAAGGAAGGTAGGTAGGTTTCCAATACTTCCTCACAGCTTCCCAAAGGAAACTCAGTGGGGAAGCCAGCAGAAAGTTTGGCCCCATTGGTATTTTTTCTCTCTCTCCCTTGTCAGTCTCTTTTTCTGTTTGGATGAGGAAATATCTAAAATGATTACCCAATAAGGCAGAGGTTTCTAGTATTACATTATAATTGTCCATTCATAATTTCTGTTTGTACAAACTTTATTCAGGATTTGTAAGTAACTTGAAGTCTTCTGTCCATTGGCTAATCGAGGCCATAAATGTTCCTTAAACAAAAAGTCTCCTACTGCTAAGAATGGCAGAGAGAATCCATTTTTGTTGTCCAGCCACAATTTCCATGAAATAGTTCAAAAGAATATAACCAAAAGTTAAAATCCAAATCTGTCTGAGGCAGATAATAACCTCTATTTCAAATATAATAATATTAAGACTTTGCAAAAATGCTGCATATTTTTGGGAGTATAAGACCCTTCAAAGTATAAGACGCACCTAGTTTTTGGAGAAGAAAGCAAGAAAAAAAATCTGCCTCTGCCTCCCAGCAATTTGCTTCCTTGCAGCAAACAGCGTGTTTCAGTTTCAGCACAGTTGTGAAGTTCCCAGAAGACCTAATTAATTTACGAGCTTTGAGACAAAGTTCAAAAGAAATCCAATCATTTATTAGGATTGACATTCTGTCGTGAACTCCTGTGGAGCCAAAACTGCTTTCTCTTAATTGCGTTTGAACTTTACCCCTGTATCCCCTCCCTTCTGTCCTGCGTGATAATTCATATTCTCCAACTAGGCTGCAGACATGAGATCCGACTCGAGCCGAAGGCATGCATGAAATTTCCCCTTCCATGCCAGCCTGATAATAGTCATGGCAACGCTTTAGAAGTTGACTAGAAGCTGATTAGCACAAGCAGCTGATTGCCAATTGGATCGGCCTCCCAACAATCAGCTGTTTAAAGCTGCAGGGATTGCCATAGCCTATTGCTGCCTCTGCGTGCCCCGTTTTCAGTCTCCACACATCCCGTTTTTGGCATCTGCGCACCCCATTTCCTTCTGTTCTGGGCGGCAAGGATCGGAATGGGTGGAAAATGGGCCATGAGGAGGCAGCATTAGGCAATGGCAATTTCTGCAGCCTGAAACAGCTGATGGTGTGGAGGCTGATCCAACCAACAACCAGCTGCTTGTGCTAATCAAGCTGATCAAGCAGTTTCAGCTTCAAGCTGAAACTGAAACCGAAACCGACTGTTTGCTGCATGGAGGCAAATTGTTGGGAGGCAGAGGGCAAAAGGTAGGGGCTGGTGAGTGGGCAGAACTACATTTGGTGTACAAGATGCACCCAAATTTTCATCCTCTTCTAAGGGGGGAAAAAGTGCATCATACTCTGAAAATATGGTATTTTTAAATGAGATGTTATTCCTGTTATATCTCATAAATGGCAATGCTTATTCATTCATTTTCTATACAAATGTAATAGGGATCTACAAGTCAATATTATTATTTTATGTTGAAAAAATAATCTATATTGGGCATTTTTATATAGATTTGTTGTTAAGGCAATATTTTGCTTTTAGATTAGATCACATCCATCATGATGAAATGTTTTGAAAGGCTGGTAAAGGATTATATAGTATCTGGCTTCCCTTCAGCATTTAACTCGCTTTGGTTTGCTTATTGGATGAATCACTCCACAGAGGATGCTGTTTCCTCTATTCTCCATCTGAGATTGGCACATTTAGAGGAAAATGTTGTTTGTCCTCTTTAATTCAGCATTTAATACTATCATTCCTCAGCATTTGGTAGACAAACTGGGTCTTCTAGTCTTTAATACTCTTGTGTGCGATTGGATTCTTGATTTCCTCACTGATAGGACCCAGTATGTGCAAGTTGGGAGTGATATTTCTAACACCATTTCTTGAACCCAGCTTCTCCTGTTGTTCACCGTATTAACCTATGACTGTTCTACAAGGTTTGTTACCAACCATATTATGAAGTAGGGATGAGTCCTGTAGCCCATTTTCATCAGATATCCAGAAACTGCAACATCTAGCACAGACCTTGTTAACCCGGGCAACATCTGAGCCTCTATGGCTTTCTGAAATTTACGTCTCACCATATTTTTTTATGGGAGAGACACTCTTTGTTTCTCCTCTGATGAGACCTATCCAGTATGGTTGAACCTCTGGCATAGCTCTCATCTTTAACATAGTTATTAAACTATAATCATTGGTTTGTTGTATAGACAGCAAGCTTTTCAAAGTGGATACTTGTCTTGATGTGGTTATAGATATCATTGAAGAGCATTATTATTATTGATCATCACACAATCATTTTCTATGATTTTATCTATTTTATGGTCCCACCGGTTCTTGCTTGCAGGGAAATGTTATTTTCAATCCAATCCAAATTCCATTACAATTTCTTGGCTGTATATGCGGACAGTTTGAACATTGATTCTATTTTAAACTGAGTTTTTCCATACAGCTTCAGATTGTCAGTGTAAAGGAGGTGGGATAGTAGATGTTTGTTAGCCATGGCCTGAGTTATTCAGTATTGTTGACAGAGGAAACAGTGCAATGACAAATAGTAGTAGTGACAGTGAATCTCTTTGAAATATTCCTCTCTTGATATTAACCTCTCCCAGTCTCTCACCTGCATCTGTGTCTTCCATTGTGCCATCAACCTTTGCACCAAGCTTCTGGTGCTTCTACTGCCTCCTGTTATTTCTAGGCACTTGATTATCCAGTCATGTGGCAGAGAGTCAAATGCCTTTTTGTAGTCAATCCATACTATATTCAGATTGGAGTTCTTTTTCTTGCAGTTTTCCAAAATCATTTTGTCAATTGGAAGTTGATCTTTTGTTCTTCTGCTATTGGGGTGGTTTCCTGTCTGCTCAGGTGGAAAAGATTATTATTATTTTTTTTCCAAAAAGTTTTATTGGTTTTTATACATATATGGGAAAAGGTAAGGGGGTATACAGAAAATTTTGGCAGTTCCCTCACTAATGATAGAGATCCATCCAAAACTCACAATTTTTACAATCTTAAAAACAAAATATAAAAGATGAGCAGAAATCAAGGTTTCATTCTATATTGTCAACCATGTGTTCATTCATTTTCCTTTGTCACTTTCTAGAATATCACCAATTGCTATTATTTCAAGTGCTTTTATTTTTGTGATCTGAGCCTTTTCGATATTGCTCCTTCCTCCCTATCCCCAGAAGAAGCCTCAGCCCCCCCTCCTTCTTATCTTGCACCTTACTGTCCCTTCCACTGCCCTCGATGTGTTCGTCCTCTGGGAGATGTTTCTTAATGAAGGCCTCCGCCTCCAGCACTGTGTTAATTCTAATCCTGTTTCCCTCCCAGAAGATCAACATTCCCTCTGGCAATAACCATCTAAACCAGATTCCTTTATTATATAATTTCTTTGATAGGAAGGAATACTTCCTCCTTCTCTCTCTCATCTTTTTTGGAATCTGCTTAAGAATGGTGATTTCTTCATCTTTATACTTCAATGGTCTCTCCCTTTGGGTCCCAAGCACCTCATCCCTTGTGGTCCTCCTGAGAAATTTTACATGTACCTCCCTTGGAACATTATGGCTTCTAGCATATGCTGAATTTATCCTATAGACTAGATCCATGTCCCACCAGAGCTGTTTTTTATCTCTCTTAATATAGTCTGCTAAGATTGTGCTCATTATGACCTTAAGGTCTTCATTTTCTGTCTCTGGTAGGTTCTGGAATCTAAGAAAAAAGGACATTCTTTCAAATTCTATTTTTGCTAAAAAGTTTTCCAAGTCTACATTTCCCTTCCGGATTGTTTTAATTTCTTCTCCCACCCTAGCTGCTCCCTCCTCTAACACCACTATTCTCTGTTTATTTTCTGCGATATGATGTTTAACATCTCTGAGTTCTTCTTTAACCTCTTTCATTTCTTTTCTCAATTCATTTTGACCCCTCATCAGTTCTTCAAACATTTGAATAACAGATAGTTCTTTTGGACTCTCTCCAGTCCCTTCTTGCTGTAACAGTGAAGTAATTTTAAGTTGTGGCAAGGTGGAAAAGATTATTTTCACCTAGATTGGACTGCATCAGCTACTGTGTTTCCCTGAAAATAAAGCCCAGTCTTATTTTCTTTTGGGCCCCAAAATAACTCCTTGGGCTTATTTTGAGGGAGGTCATATTTTTTTCATCACAAGGACCAGCTGGGTACTCCGCTCCCCCCACAGACATGCAGGAGTTGGTGACCGCATGGAGGCTAACTGCAGAAGGAGGTAGAGGGAGGCAGGTTCCCAAAGGGATCGGTCTGCAAGTTTCAGATCAGCTGCAGGCTGCCGTGGAGAGCATGAGGTGGGGTGAGAGAGTGAGAGAACAATATGATCAACTGTCTGTGTGTGTGAGAGAGAGAGAGGGAAGGGGGGAGGGAGGCGCATTCCCTCTTTCTTCTTCCTGCTCCTTCTCCTCCATAAAAAAAGTTGCATGGCTGAGAATGCGGAAGGCAATTACCCTCACCAGACCAGACCACTGTGGTGGGGTGGGAAAACGAGCAATGCCAAAAGCAGTGGAAAGTGTGGCATTCAAGCCCTGGAAGATACAGTAGTTTAAAGTGATAGCATTACCTGCAATTCTCCATAAGAAAGCATGCACTTCCCACAATTTTCCAGGGCCTAATTTTTAGAGGGTTGCAAGATTGGAGTAATTGTGTAGAAAAATATACACAATCCCCAACTTTAAATTCCTTAGGTTCAACCCTTCTTTAAATCAGCCTGGACTTTGTAAGCATTCCTAGCTCCAGCGAGGGCCTTTTGTACAACGGGCCAGGTATTTTATACTTGAGTAATCAACTCTTTTAATGATGGAATTACAGGATTTTTCATTGATAATTCAGGCATGGGTTTAAGTTCTTGTCCTGTATCTACTTGGAAATAAATGAAATTGGTGCTACTGTGCACTGCATTGTTGTAGGCAATTTCAGCAAACAGCAAGAGGTTGGTCCAGTGGTGGGTTTTAATTTTTTTTAGAACTTATTCTGTGGCCTGTTTTGTGCGAGTAGCTCAGCGGTCATGTGATCTAGTGGGAGTGGCTTCGCAATCATGTCACTGGGTGGGAGTAGCGAAGTCGATGTCACTGGATTCTTTGCCCCAATGAATGGTCTACAAAAAAAAAGATATAAAAAAGGAAATTTATTATTTTGTGCACTTACTACTTAAATAAGATTAAAATAAGTACACAAACAATAAAAGAGCTACTTACAGAAGGAAGATGACTGTCCTTGCCGGTCTTCAATATCACTAACCACCTTGCTCCAATGAATGGCCTGCACAAAGAAGAGACATAGAAATGAACTCTTCAATTTGCATGAACTGCTACATTAAGGGTGAAATCAGCACACAAAAGAATAAAAGAACTACGTACAGAAGGAAGATAACTGTCCTTGCCAGTCTTCTACATCACTGACCACACTTGCTCCAATGAATGGCCTGCACAAAGAGGAGACACAGAAATGAACTCTTCAATTTGCATGCACTACATTAAGGATGAAACCAGCACACAAAACAATAAAACAGCTACTTACAGAGGAAAGATGACTGCCTTGCTGGTCTTCTACACTACTACTTCACCACCTTGCTTCAATAACCTGCACAAAGAAGAGACACAGAAAGGAAGACTTTAATTGCATGCACTTACACCTTACATAAGAATAATGCAACGAAAGATATACACTCAAGTACTTACTTGTGTTATTGGTTTTGTGGTTGAAGATGTTTCCAGATTGTTCTTAGGCTTCCAGACTCCTCAGTGGCACTTTTCTTGGTCTTTACTCATGGATCATCTGAATGGTAAAATATCCACTAATGGCCTTTCTAATGTGTTTTAAATTGTAGGATTGGAAGTATTTGATTTACTGTATGTTTTAATGTTGAAAAAGAATAATCTTTATCAGTATAAGTAGAGGTGTATTCTTCAACCTTTAATGCAGTTTGCAAAAATCATTGTAGTAAACTGAATACCACTGTAGAACATCATTTCTCACCAAAAATGCAATTTAATGGAGAGTAAAGTAAGATTTTACACAGGCAAGAAAAAATGTATAGAATAGGTTGTGCCTGGCTCAACTGGAAGTAACTATGAGACGGATCTGTGAGATGGAAACTTATCAAACAGATCCAACCTAGGAATGAGAAATTTCTTGACAGAACAATTAGAGAAATGGGATGCCTTCAGAAATTGTGGGTATACCATCACTGGAGGTTTTTAAGAAGAAATTTGTCCATAATAGTATAGGGTCTTATCTCATACTTCCACAGGGGTTGGACTAGAAAACCTCCAAGTCCCTTCAAACTCTGTTATTCTTTATAAATCTCTCCACTCAGTCTTACCAAGAGAACAGTGATAAACAATATTTGGAAATGTACAGCAGTGTCAGGGGAAATTTTTCACCCTGAGCTAATGAGGTCTAGAAATCGACAGCTTTTCCAAACAGCATATCTTCAAGAAGCGAAAATAAAAAAACCCGAGAACATGTTCTAATGAAAACAAACTTTAATATGAAAATAAAATGAAAATAGAAATAAAACAAATCTATCAAATTGTTACATTTTGGCAAAAGCAATTCTCGCCCACCTTCTTTGGCAGATGAACAAAGATCAAAAGGAAAGAAGTCTCTGGAATGTGTGATGTATTATAAACGTGTTAAGCATGCGCAGTAAATCATTGCTGATAAGAACCTATGACCTGCGCAGTAATTATTCAGTTCGGCTAGCAAACAATTAACGCAGTGACACCCCTTCTTTTGCTAGTTGGGCTGATGTCCTCAAATCATCAATTAAGGCACATCTTCTTTCGCAGATACTCGTGTTGAGCTGCTGCAAGTGGTTTGTTGAGCATGTCAGCAATCTGATCATGTGTAGAAACATATTGCAATTTAACAAAACCTTGCTTAACTAATTGCTTTGTGTTTTGATAACGAATGTCAATGTGTCTGGACCTAGAACCTGTAAAATGTGACTCAGAAATATAAACCACCGATACATTATCTTCCATCACGGTGATTGGTCAAATCGGACGTGTCCAGATATCTGTGATCAAAGCATCAAACCACATTAGAGAATTACTTGCATCTGAAACACAAGCATATTCAGCTTCAGTAGATGAACATGAAACAAAACTCTGTTTTCTCACTTGCCAGTAAACAGGACATCCATTCAGGAACATCGTGTAACCAGAAGTGTTTTTGCGTGATTTCTTATCACTTGCCCAATTAGAATCTGCATAACAACATAACCTTGCATGATCAGTATGTGTTGGTTCTAGCAATAACTTCATGTGTTTAGTGTGTTTCAGGTATTTCAATAACTTCTTAATGCATGTCCAATGAAATTGTGTTGCCTTACCTATGTGTCGTGATAAAAGATTAACACTAAGTGCAATGTCGGGTCTGGTCCAACTACTAATGTATAACAGTGACCCAATGACTGAACGATAAAGTGTTTGATCCTTGAACTCAGGACTTGGTTCATGTGTTAAGTTATGAAAATCTGTTTGCATGGGTGTCTTTGTTGTGTTAGCATCTTTCATGTTGCAATGATGTAAAATGTGGTCAATTTTCTCTTCTTGTGAAAGACTAAACCCCTTCTGTGTCTTTTCAATATGAACACCTAAATAAGTGCTAATGTGTCCTAAAGATTTCAGTGTGAAGTATCTCTGCAAACTTTTGGCAAAAATCTCACTCATTTTCTTATTTGGACCAATGTAAACAATATCATCAACATAAACCTGTTTGTGCCTGTTCCTCCCCATCCAGATCCGCACAGCCTCCAGGCATCAGGACATCAAGTCGAGGGCATCGTTTGGGTGGTTTGGGGTAGAGATGAAAAGTTGGGTATCATCAGCATATTGATGATACCGTACCCCAAAACCATGGATGATCTCGTCCAGCGGTTTCATATATATGTTGAACAGAAGGGGTGAGAGAACCGACCCCTGGGGCACCCCACAAGTGACGTGCCTGGGGGTTGATCTCTGCCCTCCAGTCAACACAAACTGCAACCGATCTGACAGGTAGGAGGAGAACCACCATAAAACGGTGCCCCCCACTCCCAACCCCCCGAGTCGTCGCAGTAGGATACCATGGTCAATGGTATCGAAAGCTGCTGAGAGGTCTAATAGGACCAGGACAGAGGAGCAGCCCTTTCCCAGGCCCACCAGAGATCATCGACCAACGCGACCAATGCCATCTCCGTGCTGTACCCAGGCCTGAAACCCAACTGAAACGGATCCAGGTAGACAGCTTCATCCAGGTACTGGGGAAGCTGACGTGCTACCACACTCTCGACAACCTTTGCTACAAAGCAAAGGTTGGAGACCGGACGATAGTTGGCTAAAGAAGCTGGGTCCAGGGAAGGCTTCTTAAGGAGGGGCCTCACCACTGCCTCCTTCAAGGCGGTGGGAAAGAACCCCTCTCTCAATGAAGCATTGATGATCGCCTGGAGCCAGCCTCGTGTCACCTCCCGGGAAGCCGAAACTAACCAAGAGGGACACGGGTCCAGCACACAAGTGGCAGCACTGAGTCTCCCCATAATCCTGCCCATGCCTTCGGGGGTCACAGGGTCAAACTCATCCCAGATTGTCTCCTCAAGATTCATCCCCGTCGGCTCGCCCGAATCTACCCATTCAGAGTCCAAGCCTGTCCGGATCTGAGCGATTTTACCTTGCAGATACTGAACAAATTCTTCAGCCCTACCCTGCAAGGGGTCTTCCCCAGTTCCTTGATGAAATAAGGAGCAGGTCACCCTAAACAGGGCGGCTGGGCGGTTATCTGCGGATGCAATAAGAGCGGGAAAATGTTGCCGTTTTGCCGCTTCCATCACCACTAAGTAGGATTTTAATATGAATTCTTACTAGTGTTCGATCAGATTCGGACCGGCTGGCCCTCCAGCCACTCTCTAGGCGTCTTTTCTGGCGTTTCATCTCCCGGAGCTCCTCGGTAAACCAGGGAGCCACCCGGGATCGACACCGGGTCAGAGGCCGCAAAGGCACAACACGATCCAAGGCCCCAGCAGCCGCCCTATCCCAGGCTTCCTTCAGTCAAGTTGTGAGCAAGGGATTCAGGAAAAGTCCCAAGCTCCATCAGGAACCTTTCGGGGTCCATCAGGTGCCTGGGGCAGAACCATCTAGTCGGTTCTGCCTCCCTGCGGTGAGGGGTAGCGGTATGGAAGTCAAGCCTGATGAGGAAAAGATCGGACCATGACAAGGGTTGAATAGAAATATCCCCTAAATCTAGATCATTCATCCACTGCCCATAGACAAATATCAGGTCGAGCGTGTGTCCCCAATTATGGGTGGGGTCTTGAATTAACTGAGTTAGGTCCATAGCTGTCATGGAAGCCATGAACTGCCGAGCTGACTCGGATGTCTCGCCAATGGAAGGCAGATTGAAATCCCGGAGGACCATGAGCCTGGGGAAATCAACCGCCAATCCAGCTAACATATGCAGCAGCTCCGGCAGGGCCGATGAAACGTAGCAGGGAGACAGGTACATAACAAAAAGGCCCACCTGAGCTCCAAGCCCCCACTTCACAAAGAGGGACTCACACCTGCATATCTGAGGCACAGTGACCTCCTGAGGTCTGAGACTTTCCCTAATAACCACCGCCACCCCCCGCCCCTGGCCTGGGCTCTCGGCTGGTGAAATGCCCAGAAGCCTGTTGGGCATAGTTCGCTAAGGGGCACACCCCCCTCATGGCCCAACCAGGTCTCCGTAATGCATGCCAGGTCCGCTCTACCCTCTTGTATGAGGTTGTAAATGAGGGCAGCCTTATGTACCACGGACCTGGCGTTAAGCGACACCAGCCGGAGACCAGGGTCTGTAATGCCGAGCACCCGGGAGTGCGAGAAGGGCAATGAGGGTCGGAACGCGCGATCGCTCTTAAACAGCAAACCCACGTCATCCGAACATCATTTGGCCCTCCCCCCCCATATCTGCCTCTCCCACAAACAGTAGAGATGGTGAACCCCCCAATGGAATGGCTTAATGTCTCTCCTGGAATCCCAACCCTTCCTAGCCCTTCAAACCCGCGCCCATTAGTTAGCTCTGGCCTGTGCCCTGGCTGACTCCCCTCCAAGCCTGTCTGAGCCATCCGAATCAACCCCCATACCCCCCTCAAAATTTGGTTTAAAAGCCCTGTAAAAAACCCTTAAGAAGTCTCTTCTTTGCATGCCACCTATAGGGATTCCACGATCCATCATTAAGGAAGCGTCTTGATAGGTCAGAAGGCCATCTCCAGGAAAGGGGGAGTTCCCGGAGGGAATAAAGGTCTGTCACAGTATAGCATAGAGGAGAGTGTGGCATCAACCAAACGGGATGACATCATGGGGAGATGGAATGAGGAGACGACATGTCCATTGGGGGGGGGCAGCCGGCAGTGTTCAAGGGGGTAGCAGGAAGCTTATGTCCATCATAAAAATAGTCGGTGTTGGGGACAATATGTAAGGGTAACGGCCAGATGCCCAAAATCGCAGCAGATGCTAGCTTGCAAGGTGGTGAAGCGGCCAGTGATGGCGGCAACAAGGACAGCGGCAGCATCGGCGGCTGCTCCAACTCCGACTCCAACAGCTAAGCTCCGCCCACGCCAGCCGCACTCACATCCATCACCAGGGCCGCACTCCGTTGACCCAGTCCATAATATCACAGGAGGGGGGGGCAAATGGCCAAATGGCACAGTACGGTGGCCCAGGCAATGGTGGTAACACCGGGGGGGCACAAAGAAGCCCCCCCACTCCAACCGCGCCCACGCCAACTCCCGAAGCCATCCTCCGCTGGCGTTAGCATCCATGCCAGCTGCCTCAGCCCCTCCCCACTGATCTAATTTATCATGTTCATAAGCAAGGAGGAGGGGGGGAGCAACCGGGATAACACCACAGCGTGGGGAGCAGCAGCTGTAGAGACCCCAGGCCGGGCGTCCTGCCGCAGCTGCTGACCACACCCACACTGGCAGCCGCTGATGCTCTCCATTCTCCTTTCACTGCTAACCACCCCATTTCACTCACGATGTTCCGGCTATAAGGCAGGACATCGCAGCTCAAGGGTATCTCCGAGGTCCCAGGAAGTTCTCATAGCTGGACCTGGAACCAACGATGGAATAGGGTACCCCTGCAAGCCCCAAGAAGGACAACCATCTCCCCGAACATGACAGGACACCATCTTGGGCATGTGTAGTAGAAGAGCAGTGTCAATCTAAGTAACTAAAATGTTATGTATGTATGTATGTATGTATGTATGTATGTATGTATGTATGTATGTATATGGTTGGTTGTGTGGTTGTATCATGATTGGTAGATTTGTGCTGATTGGTGCCGGCTGTGTGTCCGTTGTTGTTTCGTGTTGTAACAGCCTGGGGGGTAGGTGGGGCTCGTTTGTTGACTAGGGCTGGTTTCAAGATGTCTGGTAGGCAGGAGGTATCATCACGTTTATTCATGTTGTGGGGGTGTTTCTCTATTTCAATAGCTTCCATAATTATTCTCTTGTTGAAGTGTTCTGTTTTAGAGATTAACCTGGTTCCTTCAAAATTAATTTCATGTCCTGTAGCTTTAAGGTGCTGGAAAAGGGAGGAAGTTTTTTCTTTTTTTTTCTTACTGTGTTCTTGTGTTCTGCGATGTGTGCATTTATTCTCCTGTTTGTTTGTCCTATGTATGTTGCAGGGCAGATTTTCCATGGTATTTCGTAGACTTCTTGGTTTTCTAGCTGGATTTTGTCTTTGGGGTTTCTTAAGATGTTGGCTATTTTTTGGTCAGTGTTGAAGGCTGTCTTGATATTGTGTTTGTGGAGAATTTTGCTGATTTTATCTGTGGTGCCTTTGATGTAAGGGAGGAGGGTGATGCTGTTGTCCTGTTCTATGTCTCGTTTTTGGGGCGGAGTCTCCCTTTGGATTAGGTTAGTAATTGTTTTTCTTTGGAATCTGTTGGAGATTAATATATTTGTGAGAGTGTATAATTCAGTTTTCAGGTGGTCTTTGTCAGCTAGGCGTTTGGTTCTGGAGATGAGGGTCTTGGCTACAGAGTTGATCTGTGCAGGGTGGTGATGGGATTGTGCGTTTAAGTAGCAGTTGGTGTGTTTTTTTTCTGGTAGATGGTGTTTCCTAGGGAGCCATTGGGTTTTTTGTAGATTACGATGTCCAGAAAGGGAAGTTGGTTGTTTGCTTCTATTTTCCATAGTGAATTGTATTTTGGGGTGTAGGCTGTTGAGATGTGTTTGGAAGTTGTCCAGTTTTTCTTTCCCATATGGCCAAATCACGAAAGTGTCATCAACATATCTAAGCCAGAGAGACTTCCGGTTCCGGCGGCTACGGCGACGGGCAAGTCCTTTGCCCGCTCCCGCTCCCCGGTGGGCTTCCCCGCCTCTGGGGGGGCACAGGATGCCCCGGAGAGGCATCCTGCTGAAGGAGCGGCTTGTGGAGGACCCTGGCATCGGCGGCGGCTGGTGGGGGCTTCTCCGCTTTGCTCCAGGCATCGAGGAGCAGTCCTGGAGGGCGCGCGTGCGTCTCGCTTCAGGCTGATCGGATGATGCAAAATTGAAGGAAGCAGCGGCGGTGTGGTGAGGCGCTTCCTCTCTTCATTCCCTTTCTCTTGATTTGATGGACTCTTCAGCAATTTTAAAAGTTAAACTCTCGGATTTTTTTGGAGGTGCGGCTGGAGGGAGGGGGATTTCCCCCCCCTTGGACAAGCGGCTTGAGAAAATTTTGCTCTCGCCCCCAGGGGAAGGAGGAGGGGGGAGAGCCAACCAATGATGCCTCACCCCTGTAAAAGTGATTTTCACTGGATTTAGCTCCAGAATTTATTGATGACCTGAGAATTTTGTGAACTTTTAAAACTTTACTATGCCTCTGAGCCCAAAGCTGGCAGGGCAAGATGGCACACTTCCATTGTCTTCATGAACTGTGAAACCTGACTCCACCTTTAAAATTCAGGCTTCTGGTCTTTGTCTCCGTGTCACCCAGAAGAATCTCTTGTGGATTGTTATTTCTTGAACTCTCTGGGGGGAAAATTCCTCTCTATTGCTAGACTGACTAAAGAAATTCCCATCTGCTTGGATCTTCTGCCTCCTGGACTCATCTGTCTGCTCTACTTCTCCAGCTGTCCATTCTCTATACTGACTGATCTCTCTACTTTATAAACTATGTCTCCAAAAAGACCACCCCCTGGAAAACCTGGCTTTGCTACTTCTGCACCGACATCTGCAACATCCAGTCCTGCTACACAGTCAAAGATTACAGAACTGATGCAACCTAAGAGTACAGAGATGGATTTGCAACAAATGCTTCAGCAACTTATACAGGGCCAGGAAGAAATTAAGAAACAATTAAAGGAAATGAAGGAAGAAATTAAAGAGAATCAAGTCCAAATTTATAAGAACTCACAGAGACTGGACCTTGTGGAGGGTGGGGTGGCGGAGGTGAGGGGGGGGGGTAGAAGCATTGCAGAAGGGAAACAAAGAACTTGATATCCAACAAATGAAAACAGAGTTTGAGAGAATGTCCTTTTATCTTAGATTTCAAAATGTTATAGAAGCAGATGGGGAAAATATAAGGGACATTATGACTAATATTTTAGCTGAATACATACATAAAGATAAACAACAGATGGAATGGGAGATAGATCTGGTCTATAGAGTGAATTCAGCATATGCCAGAACACACAATGTACCCAGGGAGGTCCATATTAAATTCCTTAGGAAAAGCACAAGAGACGAAATTCTGGGTGTACAAAGGGGGCAAGCATTGACATATCACGACAGGGAGATAACCATCTTGAAGCAGATCCCCCAAAAAATTAGGGAGAAAAGGAAAAATTATTCGCAATTGGCGAATAAATTATACCAGAAGGGGGTGTGGTTTAGATGGTTGATGCCTGAAGGTATGCTGATATTCTGGGAGGAGACAAGAATTAGAATCAATACACCCATAGAGGCACAGGCCTTTATGGAAAAAAACAAAGCGAACCTAGAAAAAACAGAAGACTCTACAACGGTTACGCAGGACACGGGAGGGTCCAGAGCTCTGCCAGCGGGGGGAGAAGGGGCAATACCAAGAAAGCTCAGATCACAAAAATGAATAAGAAAACCACATTGTTATAAACAGACCGAAAGTAATAATGAAATTATATGT
The DNA here is from genome assembly GCA_029891615.1 of Natrix natrix natrix. Lineage (NCBI taxonomy): Eukaryota > Metazoa > Chordata > Lepidosauria > Squamata > Natricidae > Natrix > Natrix natrix. The sequence goes on along the minus strand of JAKRSK010010158.1, from coordinate 2,144 downwards.
AGACTATATATTATAATATACAAACTGATTGAAAATTTTTCTAGAATTAATATGCTGATTTTATATGATCATGTATTAATGTTTTATATTTAGATGTATTTTATGAGTTTGGAGGGAGGGGGCGTCTGCCACACTTGCAACTGCCAAAATTTGTACACCATTCCACTTACCCTTTTCCGTATAAATGTTTAAAAAACCAATAAAAAATTTTTGGAAAAAAAAAACATATCTAAGCCAGAATTTGGGTTTGTGTTCAGATTTATCTAAGGCATTAGTTTCAAAATATTCCATGTATAAGTTTGCAATGATGGATGAGAGGGGTGATCTCATGGATGCTCCTTCTATCTGTCTGCATCTTTGTCCATTATGGATGAAGTATGTGTTGGTTAGGCAGTGGTTGGTCAGGTCCAGGATGTGTTTAGGGGGGTTGTGTTTGTTCTGGATAGCTGTCAAGGCTTCTTTTATAGGCACTTGGGTGAAGAGGGATATGACATTGAAACTCATGAGTAGGTTGCTGGGTTGTAGGTTTTGTTTCTTTATTGTTTCTATGAAGTGGAGTGAGTTTTGTACATGTGAGGTGATGGATTCTGCGTAGGGTTGGAGTTTTTTGGCGAGGAATTTGGCAAGATTCTTTAGAGGTGAACCTATGGAGCTGACTATGGGTCTGAGTGGTGTTCCTTCTTTGTGTATCTTGGGGAGGCCATAGAGTTTGCGGCATCTGGTAGATTTCTCTCTGGGGATGATTCTTTGCTGGATCTCTTCACTGATGGGAGAGGTTTTTATTTTGGATTTGGTGTTTTTTTCCAGGTAGGTGGTGGGGTCTGTGTTTAGAGGTTGTAAGCGGGGTCTTGAAGTAGGTTGGATAGTTTGGTTTGGTAGTCAGGCATGTTCATCACCACTGTGGCGTTACTTTTGTCTGCTGGGAGAATGATTATGTTGTTGTCTTTCCTTAGGTTGGTGAGTGCTATTTCTTCTTCTTCCTGTAAATTGCTTCTAGGTGGATTACTGGAGCAAATGATGTTGGTGACTACAAGTCTGATTTTATTGGCTTCATCTGGGTTTTGGTGAGTGTAGCTTCAATTCCGCATATGATGTCTTCAGTGGGGATGCATTTAGGGGCGACTGCAAAGTTAAATCCTCTGGAAAGGACATTGTTTTCAGCTGTGGTGAGGGTTCTGTCTGATATGTTGTGTACTGTTTGTTTCATGAGTTGCTGTGGAGAGGGGTTGGGCTTCTGTTGTTTTTCTAGTCTGTGGAGTTTGTTAGTGTGTTTGTCTGTCTTGTAGGAGGTTTCTGTTTCGGCTGTCCAGAGGGCTAGTTGTTTGGATTTGTCCCAGAGTGCTGGTGGATTTTGTTGCTGAGTTTGAGGTGAAGAGTGAGTAAGTCCCTGTTGGTTTCATCTAATAGGAATCTTTTCCTGTGGAGTTCATTTCTGATTAGGGCTAATTCAGTTCTTTTCAGGATCCTTTCAGTGGCTGAGGTTTTAGAATGGAATTTTAGTTGGAAGCATGTGGGGATCAGGCTTTTATCTCAGCAGTTGTGTAGGAATGTGAGGTCGCATAAGATGGTGGCTCTTCGGACTTCAAGTTTCTCATGGGATCTGGTGAGCAGGAAGGTTTCCTCCCCGTAGAGGTAAGATATTTGTTTTTGTAGATTTTCATGGGTGTAGGTATGCTGTTCTTGTTGTATTTGGGTCTTTTCCCGTGTAAGATTGAGATTGCCTTGGCAACATTTCGGCGAGGTATACACACACACACACACACACACACATTATATATATTAAAATGTATGTATGTATGTATGTATGTGTAACACACACACACACACACACACACACCCCTTAGGAGAGAGAATTTATGCTGAATGAAATTGTTCCAAATTTGGTATCATCAGTACATATGCATATTTGCATAATTCAGAATTTGGGAAATCGAAACCTCATATTTTAATAAAAACTGCATCTTTTTAAAGGTATGTTGAAAAGGAGATATAGAAATAGACAGTTTGAATTGAAGCACCCCATAGAAATTTACTGAAGAACATATTTTATTGTGGAAAATCCATCATCATGTGTATGTGTGTTTTTCTCTTTGTGAATAAAAAACAATCCACCCTAAATATGAAGTATCTTGGGAATTACATAC
>JAKRSK010010154.1:0-13899 GCA_029891615.1 Natrix natrix natrix | reverse complement strand
AATAATACAATAATACAAAATACAATAGTAGAGTTGGAAGGGACCTTGGAGGTCTTCTAGTCCAACCCCCTGCCTAGGCAGGAAACCCTATAACCGTTTCAGACAAAATAGCTATCCAACATCTTCTTAAAGACTTCCAGTGTTGGGGCATTCACAACTTCTGGAGGCAAGCTGTTCCACTGATTAATTGTTCTCACTGTCAGGAAATTTCTCCTCAGTTCTAAGTTGCTTCTCTCCTTGATTAGTTTCCACCCATTGCTTCTTGTTCTACCCTCAGGTGCTTTGGAGAATAGTTTGACTCCCTCTTCTTTGTGGCAACCTCTGAGATATTGGAATAATGCTATCATGTCTCCCCTAGTCCTTCTTTCTCTTAAGCTAAACATACCCAGTTCCTGCAACCGTTCTTCATATGTTTTAGTCTCCAGTCCCCTAATCATCTTTGTTGCTCTTCTCTGCACTCTTTCTAGAGTCTCCACATCTTTTTTACATCGTGGCGACCAGAACTGAATGCAGTATTCCAAGTGTGGCCTTACCAAGGCATTATAAAGTGGTATTAACACTTCACGTGATCTTGATTCTATCCCTCTGTTGATGCAGCCTAGAACTGTGTTGGCTTTTTTGGCAGCTGCTGCACACTGCTGGCTCATATTTAAATGGTTGTCCACTAGGACTCCAAGATCCCTTTCACAGTTACTACTACTGAGTAAGGTATCACCTATACTGTACCTGTGCATTCCGTTTTTGTTGCCTAAATGTAGAACCTTACTCTTTTCACCATTGAATTTCATTTTATTAGATAGTGCCCAATGTTCAAGTTTGTCAAGATCCTTCTGTATCTTAAGCCTATCTTCTGGAGTGTTGGCTATTCCTGCCAGCTTGGTATCATCTGCAAATTTGATGAGTTCCCCATTTATTCCCTCATCCAAATCATTGATGAAGATGTTGAAGAGTACTGGGCCTAAAACAGAGCCTTGGGGTACTCCACTGCATACTTCCCTCCATGTAGATGCAGTTCCATTGAGAACTACACGTTGAGTGCGGTTGGTCAGCCAGTTACCAATCCATCTGGTGGTGATGCTGTCTAACCCACATTCTTCTACTTTATCTAGTAGTAGGTTATGGTCTACCTTATCAAAAGCCTTACTGAAGTCCAAGTAAACTATATCAACGGCATTCCTCTGGTCCACTAATTTTGTCACATTATCAAAGAATGCAATAAGATTAGTCTGGCATGATCTGTTTTTGACAAATCCATGTTGGCTTTTGGCTATTACTTTGTTTGCTTCTAGGTGTTCGCAAATTCGTTGCTTGATTATTTTTTCCAGAATCTTTCCTGGTATTGAGGTTAGGCTGATAGGTCTGTAGTTTCCTGGATCTAATTTTTTCCCTTTTTTGAAGATGGGAACCACATCAGCTCTTTTCCAGTCCTCTGGTAGTTCCCCGGTGTTCCAGGATCTCTGAAAGATATAATTCAGTGGTTCTGAGATCTCGTCTGCTAGTTCCTTCAGAACTCTGGGGTGTAATCCATCCGGTCCTGGTGATTTGAACTCATCTAGGGTAGACAGGTGCTCACTTACCATTTTCTTCCCTATTTCAATTTGTGTTCCTAATTTTGTGGTGCTGCTTTTGATAGGTTGGACTGTTTTATCCCTTTGTGTAAAGACAGATGCAAAACATGAGTTAAATAGTTCTGCTTTCTCCCTGTTGCTTGTCACCTTCTTGCCACTTTCTCCTAGCAATGGACCAATTGTTTCCTTAACTTTTTTCTTGTTTTTAACATGTTGGAAGAAGCTTTTTTTGTTAATTTTTACTTTTGTGGCAAGCCTTTCTTCATTGTGAGCCTTAGCTTTCCTCACTTCATCTTTACAGGCTCGGGCTATTTGCTGATATTCTGCCTTAGTTATGTCCCCCTCCTTCCACTTTTTATACTTACTTTTTTTGTCTTTCAGTTTGTCAGATAGTTGTTTATGCAGCCATGCTGGTTTCTTTTGGGAGCTGTTGTTTTTCTTCTTCATTGGTATTGTGTTAGACTGGGCTTTTCTAATCTCATTTTTCAAAATTTCCCAAGCTTCTTGAGTTGTTTTCCCCTCGAGGATTCTCATCCATGGAATTTTTCCCAAGCTCTCTCTAAGTTTATTGAAATTAGCTTTCTTAAAGTCCAAGACTCTAGTTTGACTTTGTTCTACTACTTGTGTTTGGATAATGTTGAATTCCAATATTGCATGGTCACTTGCCCCCAGGGTTCCTATGGCTTCAACACCTTCTATCATTTCCTCTCTGTTAGTGAGAATTAAGTCCAGTATGGCTGATCCCCTTGTTTCCTTCTCTACTTTTGGAAAACAAAGTTGTCTGCTAGGTTTGTTAGGAACCTGTTGGATCTTCCACTTGGTGCAGAGTTTGTTTCCCAGTTGATGTCAGGGTAGTTAAAATCTCCCATTACTATTGTGGTGTGCTTCCTACATACCTTAGTTAGCTGACTAGCAAAAAGTTCATCTTCTTCCTCTGCTTGGTTGGGTGGCCTGTAGTATAGACCTATGGCAATGTCATTTCCCCCACAACCTTTAATATTGACCCAAATGCATTCAAGATAGTTCTCATTATTGTTGTGCTCTATTTCTGTAGAGACGTAGTTATTTCTTATATATAGTGCAACTCCACCTCCTCTTTTATTTGGTCTATTTCTTTTAAATAATTTAAATCCTTCTAGCTGTATGTTCCATTTGTCAGTTTCATCCACCAAGTTTCTGTAATGGCAATAATATCATATCTGCCCTCTTTTACTTGAATTTCTAATTCTCCCTGTTTATTCCTCATACTCTGTGCATTGGTATATAGACATTTGAGTCCATTTTGATTGACCTTGTGTTTACTGTCTACATAACCTGTATTATGCCTGACTGCCCCTATTTTCTTGCCACTTGTGTGATTCATGCACATGGTATGACAATCACTATTACATGCTTGGTTTTGCTTGACAGCAGGAGTGATAATCTTACCCACACACACATCTATGTTACATGCATTTATAACCCTATGAATTTTAGTTTGCTGGGGACAGAGATGTTCTGTATCTATTAATTCTCTGTCCCCGCTCTTCAGTTTAAATGTTTATCAAGAAAATCTGTGAATTTAATGCCAAGTAACTCAGTTCCTTTCTTGGATGGGTGCAACCCATCTCTTTTGTACAGTTTTTCATTGGACCAGCTACAGGCTTCATGACTAATAAAACCAAAGCCTTCCCTTTTACACCACTCCTTTAGCCAAACATTAAACTCTGCTACACGCTGGCCCTTCCCTTTTTGTTCCTTATATACAGGTAAAACTTCTGAAAAGATAAGCCTACAACCTATACTATTAAGTTCATACCCCAAGTTCTGGAAATCATTCTGCACAGAAAGTACATCTTTCTGGGATAGATCATTAGTGCCAAGATGTATAATAGCATCAACGTCACAGTCCTTACTTGCATTCTTGACTATCTTAAGAATACGCCTCTTGTCTCTGCTGGCAGTAGCACCTGGCAGACACCTGACCTCTTTTAAAACCTCCTTATCCTCTCCTAAATTAACATCTCTTACGATTGAATCACCAACCAGAAGGTGACTTCTCTTTTTACATACCTTGATCTTCTTCTGCGACTGATGTGTGATACCTGGTTCCCCTTTTCGCCTTTCCGAAGAAAGTTCTTCGTTTTGGATCACGATCCCCTGCTTATTTGAGTCATCATTATCACAACTGCTTTGACCTATCTCTTTAGTGTCCCCATTAAGGTCAGCAAGGGCACTATATCTGTTTTGCTGGGTCACAGCAAAAGCTTTGGGTTTATGGTTCACAGCTCTCAACCTGCCAGATCCCACAGTTGTCCAGACAGCTCTTCTCCTGCAAGATCTTTGTGGTAGAGGGGGCTGATAGTGTGGCTTCACCATAGAGTGGAATGGCTGACGTAGACACCTAGTTTTCTGTTACAAGATAACAAGAATAGGTATGAACATAAACATGAAAAAAGGAAGTAAATACAGATAAATGGGGACAGTAAGACAGGGTGAGTAGGCACGCTGGTACACTTATTCACACCTCCTTTACGGATCTCTTAGGAATGGGGTGAGGTCCATGGTAGACAGTTTGAGGTTGAAGCTGTGAGGGTTTGAGGTTGTAACAACAGGTAGAGCATTCCATGCGTTGACCACTGTTGCTGAAGTCGTATTTTCTGCAATTGAGTTTGGAGCGCTTTACCTTGAGTTTGTATCGATTGTTTGTCCGTGGATTATTGTGGTTGAAGATAAAGAAGTCGTTGACAGGTAAGATGTAGCAGACAATTTTGTGCACTATGCTTAGATTGGACAGCAGGTGGTGCAGTATCAGATTGTCCAAGCCCAGAATTTCAAGCCTGGTGGCATAGGGAATTCTACGGTGAGTAGAGGAATGGAGTACTCTTCTCATGAAATACATCTTAACCCGCTCAATCGTGTTAATGTCCAATATACAGTGTGGATTCCAGGCAGACGAGCTGTATTCAAGAATTGGTCTGGCAAAGGTTTTGAATGCCCTAGTTAGCAATACAATGTTACCGGAGAAGAAGCTTCACAAAATTCTTTCTGGCTTTCCAATCTAAGCCACACCCAAAGGCAGCTGAGAGCTATACTCCCAGGAAGAAGTGTATCTAATGAAATAGTTCTTATTTTCTACTTGACACAATAAATGGGCTATATTCACATGACACAATGAAGAACCACAAAATAGTCAGTTGGATTTTAGCTAGGACATTGTTAAAATCCATGTAGTTGGATTATGGTTCAAAGTATCTTAGGTTAATTGAGTTTATTTAAATTAACCATGTTATGCATAGCCATTTTTCTCATAAGCACTGTTATTTTCTCACCCTATGCCAATTTTTACCTGACCTATTTACTCATGTTTTTTTCATCCCTAATTCCCTGGATTCCTATGACATTTTGAACTATGACCTAATTATATGGGATGGATTCATGCAGCACATTGGATGCAAGTCTTTTTGACTCCTTTGTAGTTACTACATCATTATAGGAAGCTGACTCTGGTTTGCTGAAACTTACTACTAAGTAAAGAAGAACAGAATTGACACCTTCAGCTCTTAGCAAGATTGAAAATCTGTCATCTGAAAATTTGTGTTTCTGAACAATTATTATCCATTATTAGCCTTTTTTTAAAAATAAGCTTAAAAATAAACTTGCTAGCTCAAACGCATCTTCTTGTGCTTTTAGAACAAGGATGTAGTTGCTTGCTAAAGTCAGCATTTCCATTAATGAGAGCAAATTTGGCTTTTGTAGAAGTCATTTAGGAGTATTTGCACTGTGAGCCCTGCACATAACAATGTTTTGAATAGAGTTCTGAAACTATACTCAAGGTCCATTCAGCTAAAATTTTAAACATAAATGTATTAAATGGAAAAATGTCATTATGCAAAAATATGTTTTAGTTGAACTAAAATCCAACTTATTTTAAGATTTCAGTATCGTGTAAGTATTAAAAGATGAAATTACTAGAGCAGGGGTGGGCCACTATGGCAACATTAAGATCTGTGGACTTCAATTCCCAGAATTCCTGAGCCAGTCATGCAAATGAAGTGCAGAGGTCTTAAAGTTGCCATAGTTGCCCTATACTAGAGAGTATATCATTCATTAGGCTGGGTTTCTATTGTTTGCTAAGTCTAGATACGATCTGTTGGTTGTATAGAATCCTTGCACTGGAACATTTAAAGAGAACATTAATGTCTGAGAAAAAAGATTTCAGCAGAAGTAGCTCTCTAGCGAATTGCATGGGCTAAAATGCCCTTTTCATCTAATTGACCAGTCTCTATAGTTTCCATCCTAAATTTGTATCTTTATTAGCTATACGTTGCTTGTAATGTTACATGTATTACTGAGTTTTATCTGCTAGTTTTTCTTGTAATTTGTTTTTAAAAACCATGAACAGATATCATCTAGGTACTTGGAATGTTTAAGCTCTATCCTAAATATTTATCAAATAGTAAATACCACTGAATTCACTGACCTTCTAAATCAGATAGTAGCATTGAGGACTCCATACTTTACTATGCCTATGCGAATTATTCCTACACAGTATGTACTATTTGGTGTACTCAGCTGACAGTTTCATTCATGACAATTCCCCACCTCATATATGTATTTACATACTAATACTATTCTTTTCAAATATTTTCTTATGATTGTTTTGCAATAAACAATATGATGGTAGTCAAAACTGAGATTTGAAATAAAGAGTGCTCTGCTTCCAAATTTTGCTATTAGCTCCATACCAAATAAAGAGGTCAAAACCTAAGAAAACAATAGAAACCATGAAGTAATTCTATGTATCTCAAAGTTTTTGACTTACTCAAGGGTGGGAATATAGCCTCTGGAATTGGAAATGTGTAAATACAGTTATAAGTGTATAAAGAGGTTCACACATCACATTAAATCATAATGTGGCTGTTTATTTGTGCTTTAGCATTTTGGGTGAAGCCAGCTATTCATTTTTAAACCTCACATTTGCTTGTTTGTGAAGTATGTATGTAAATTATGGTGCTTAACTACTTAAGGAGTCCATGAGTTAGCATAATTTGCAAACTTGGGTCCTAGAAGTTGGTGTAATGTGACACACTGGTTTGTAATTTTGATTGTTTTATTGTTGTGTGAATTGCAGTTTTATTTTATGTTGCTATATATGTTGACAGCTGTGAGAAACCTCTGTGTGCAAAGATCGAAAGGTACACTAATTGCCACAATGGAAGAATAGATGGCAAAGGCAGTGAGATTTGGCAAGATGGCAAAATTGACTGCTTTAATTAAAGAGAAGAATCTTATTGCGTTTTGTTTTTACTTGGAAACTTCGTCTGGACTTCCGGCAGCAAACTGAAAAATATGACACTTTGATTTTAGGTTTTGATGACTAGATTACTTTGTCACCATACAAGTGGGTTGAAACCATTAGAGATGCTTGAGGCTGTAGCTTTTTTTTCCTACCCTCCTGAAAAACAAACTTTACTTTACTTTACTTTATTTTGGATTTATAAACCGCCCCCCTCTCCCAAAAGGGACTCGGGGCGGTGTACAGTCAATGAAACACAGATAAAATACATAAATAACAATATAAACAATATATAAACAATTAATATTAAAAATCCCCTTAACTTCCGTCTCCTGCACCTCTCGGGGTTCACGAACCCGTCATCAAGGCGGGCCCTTGAGAGAGCCAAGGGCCATACCTGCGAGAGAGGGGCCTCCCACAGGCGGAGCAAGTCTAACCTCGAATAAGTTATTATTTAAAATTCCAATGGGGGTTAAGGTGCTATAGATGGTGAAAAAAGTCAATGTGGTGGGGTAAGAGGCATTGTCCTAGAAGTCACTACTTCCCCCCCCCTTGTTTGCACCTCTCTTGTCTTTTCTGTTTTTTTTTTCTATTTCTATTTTGTCTCACAACATACATCAATAAAAATGTGAAACACAACTTACTTTATAAACCATCCTTAAATAAATTCCAGCTTTAGCACAGTGCATAAACTCTCTAGGTCTGTCAACATCTTGTTTATCATGAGTGCAAATAATAGTTTCAGTACACTGGTGAAATGCAATCGACATAGGAGATCATTCCTTCATTCTCCCATACCTTCTGTGACCCCATATCACTTTTTGGGGGGGATAGAAACTTTATTTTAGGCAGAGAGGAAAAAGAAGGGTATCTTGTTCTGAAGATTGCATTTTGCTATAAGTTAATTTGCACCTAGAAAATGAATGCAGGCGATTCAAATGATTAAACTGAAATTAAGGGAATTGCTTGGTGTCAGTCCCTCTGACATTAAGCAGTTCTTAGCAACATCTAATCATTTCATATGTTGATGCTCAAGAGAAAGGAATAAAGGAGGTGCAAATTTATACTTGAAAAGCAAGCACCAGTGGGATGCAGTCCACAAGGGCAGCATGGTAATTACACTACATCAGAGGTGGGAAGCTACCGTATTTTTCAGAGTATAACACGCACCGGAGCATAAGAGGCACCTTAGTTTTGGGGCAGGAAAATAGGAGGAAGAAAATTCTGCCTACCCGGTATTCATCTGGCTAATCCTTAGCCTAGTCAGCTTTGAATCGCCTGCTTCTAAAGCACAGCTGATTGTCAGAGGGAGCAGCAATTAGAAAAGCAGGCAAAGCACTGACCATCTGTTTGGGCTGAAAAACAGCTTCAAAGCACAGCTGATCCTCGGAGGCAGCTCTAGTGACTAAAGCAGATAAAGCAGGGAGGGGGTAAGAGAAGGCAGTAGCTCTTCCGGGTAGCCATTTTGGCCATCGCATGTTGAGCATTTGAAGGCTGAAAACGCAAACACATGGGGCCCAAAAACACAAGCTACTGTCAGTGGCAATCTCTGCAGCCAGGAAGAGAACACATGGAGGCCAAAAGGTAGGGGCCAGCAGGTGAGTGGGGCTACATTTTGGAGTATAAGACACACCCAAATTTTTCAGCCTCTTTTAGAAGAGAAAAAAGTGTGTCTTATACTCTGAAAAATACAGTATGCCCACTTTATGACTTGTGGGCTTCAATTCCCAGCAACGGCTGACTCAGGAATTATGGGGGTTGAAGTTCATAAGTCATAAAAGGGCCATAGTTCCCCATCTATGCACTTAATAGTCCTCTGTCCCATATATTGTGATTTAACAGTGTTTCCAGAAGGTCCCCCCCCTTTTTTTTTTGTAAAAGCGGGCTGAAAATACCCTCTTTGGCATTTTTTACAAAAACCGTCAACTTTACATTCAATTTGTAAGCTATTGGAAAGCAGTAGGAGAATTAAATTTTATATTCAAGAACCTTAGGGTGCTACGTTAGTATGCACAAAGTTTCACGTTTATCATACCTTTCCTTCCAGAGATATAAAAAGCCAAACATTAAGCTTTTTTCGAGCTGCAGTATTTTCGGCCAACTTTGCTCCAAATTATCTTGATGGAGATCACTTATGAGAATGTTTTTATTACTTTATTTAATAGAGCACAAAAAGTTGTACAAGATGGCCAAGCTTTGTTTCTTTCAACAAAATATTGCCAGAGACATTATGTTTCAAAGTTACTGAAACCTCAGAGTCATACTGTAGAAGGCGGCGGTATGGGGTCAAACAAATGACTAAATTTCCGCAAGTAATTGCATCAGCACATGTAACACTTTACCAATGTTCATTGGGGACATGTGTGCATGTCAGTGGTGGGTTCCAGATCCCATTGCAAACGGTACGGTGCAATGGGGCGGGCATCCACCACGTGCACACGTGCAGCACACATGCAGCTCTGCAATGTTCTAGCTGCTCGGCAGAGCATCGCGCAGTCGCCATACACTCCGTGCGCATGTGCAGAAGCACCAATCGGCTCAAATACATGTAAGGAGGGCGAGTGGGTGGGTGGGCCCTCTGGAACACCGTACTGGAACGGTACCTGATGCTCCCAGCAGGCATCGGTACAATCCCACCACTGGTGCACGTTCACGCAAAAATTTCATTGAAATCTGTGAGCAGGGACCCCCCCCCCCAAGACCACTTGACATGGAATGACTCATAATAATTCAAAATGGTTGCTTCCCTGCTATTTTCTTGCCATCTCCAAACTAGACTGTGTTGTTTCTCTGTGTCATATAATATAGGTGGGTATATGCATAATTTTGTATTCATTTATTTATTCTGTCATGATTATGTGGTGTATATTGGAGGTGATGCTGATTACATTCATAGTGACAATAAAGTTATTCTGTTCCCTTCAATTGTGTTTATTTCTATTGGTCACACCTGCACAAATCACAGAGGATTGGGGCCTAGTCCTCATAGTGCCTACTTATTAAAAGGCACCTGCCTGCTAATTATAAGCCAATTAGCCTTTTAAATATAGCAAAGCAAGTTCTATGCCAAACACTTATACTACAAATTAGTTGACTGGATTTTACTTAAAGCAGGGATCCCCAACCCCCGGTCCATGGCCTGCCAGAAACTGGTCTGTGGAAACAAGCGAAATCCCATTCATGGACTGCAGAAAGCACACAAAACCATGCCCCCTCCAGTCTGTGGAAAAACTATTCTCTACAGAACCAGTCCCTGGTGCCCAAAAGGTTCGGGGCCGCTGACTTAAAGCATATATTGGCAGATCAACAAATGGGCTTTAGGAGTGGGCATTCTACCTGTGGATATCCCATTATTCTTCAACCACATAAAAGGAAAAGGAATGTGAGAGTTATGGATGCAAACATTAGAATTCATGTTTGCCTGTAATTGGTCATTGCTCTGTTGCTATCTTCTGGAGCTCCCAATCCAAAATCCCCATGTGCTAGCACTTGCTAAATTTGGAGGTGAATGGGATAGGTGCATTTGATAATATTGATCTGAATATATTATGAGCCTGATTCAAATTTCAGAATGTTTAGGTGCAAAAATCTTATGGTTCCTTTCATTCTTCCAAAATCCCAAGGTTTAATCTTTTTCTTCTTATAAATTGGACACATATTTCTGCTTCAGAACGGCACTCTTTCATAGGGGATAGAAGCTAAAAATCCTAAGAGAACAGAAACATTTATATATATATATATACATACATACATACATACATATATATTAATGTTATTTCTGACATGTGCTACATGATGGTAATAATAATCAAATACTGGTAGTCCTTGAAACACCGGCCTGGGATTCTAACCAAAATCAGGCCATAGTGAACTGTAGATTCACTTGATGACATAGAGTTTGCTTTTATGACTGGCATTTTGTTAACAAACCAGTACAAAACAGATTGTAAAATCAGGTCTGGTCATTTGATTGTTTTAAGACCGTCATGGTTTACAAACCATAATTGCAGGGCTTAGTTATGGTCATAAGTCTATTACTACTTGTAATAGCTTTCTTATTTCAGAAATGAAATGTTCTATCTATCAATAAGTTAAAATACCAGCTTCTTAATAATGGTGGTGCTTATTGAAGGACTGGACTGATTGAAGAGACATGGAACGGCTGAGGTAAAGTAGAACAGCTTTATTTAATAGAACCAGCTAACAGATAACTATATACAGAGTTCAGCACCTCGCCCTGCTTGAAGCGGCTTGGCTAGTGATGCCTTGTGAGGCAAAAATGGCACGTAGAAGTTCAAGAGGCCGAGGAACGCCTGCATCTCCTCCTTGGAGGTAGGAGTGGGGCGTTCCTGGCTGCAGGCTTGGAGGGGTGGGATGCCCTGGGTGTCCACAAGGAAGCCCAGGAAGTCCACTTGTGGCACAGCAAAGGAGCATTTGCTCCACTTTAATTTTAAGCCCACGCCCTTAAAATGGTTGAGGATCTTCCAAAGAACTTCAATGAGCCCTGATCAACTGCGAGCATGCAATCAGGATGTCATTGAAGTAGGGAACCATGCCAGGGAGCCCAGGGAGCAAATGCTCCATGAGGGTCTGGAAGATCCCCAGGGCAACGGAGGCGCCAAATTATAAAAGGTGGCAGCGGGAAAGCACCCCGGTGGGTGACGATGGTTCTGGGCAGCTGCGGCCTCGTTATCCACCAGGAGCTGCTGATAGGCCTGGGCCATATCCAGTTTCATAAATATGCAGCCCTGCCCCAAAGTGTGGAGCAGGTGCTGTACAACCGGAACTGGATATGGATTTGCCTGGAGAGCAAGGTTGATGGTCAACTTAAAGTCGGCGCAGATCCTGATAGAGCCATCAGCCTTAATGGGGACCACTATGGGAGTCTCCCATTTGGAGTGGTCGACTGGCTCCAGGACGCCCTGCGCCAACAATTTGTCGAGCTCCGCATCAACCTCTGCCCTCAAGGCAAATGGCATTCTGCGAGCCTTATGCCTTATAGGGGCGACCTGGGAGTCTAAGTTCAGAGATATTGGGGAACCCTTATATTCACCTAATGCTCCATCGAAGATGTCAGTGAACTCAGAGATGACGTCCTTGACAGTAGGTGCCATGGCGGATGTTTGATGAACCCCCAGGAGTGATAGGCCTAGTGAGGGGAACCAGTCCAGGCCCAACAGGGCAGGCAGAGGCTTCCCAACCACTAGGATGGGTAGTTTCCCATGGAAGTCCCCATAGTCCACCCAAACCGCATAACTGCCCAGGGTTAGAATTTGAGTCCCTTGGTATCCTTTAGGGTGGTATCAGCAGGCATCAGCTGGTTCCAAGAGACAGATGGGCACATCTTAGAGAGGGTATTCCAGGAGAGAAGGGAATGGGAGGACACCGAGTCCACCTCCATGATGCAAGGAGACCCTTCGATCATCAAGGAGACTGTGATCTTTTTTGCGTCAGCCGAAGCCTTGCTTACCGATGTGACAGGGCTCTCCGGCTGCTTCTTGTTGATGGCATAACAGTCATTTCTCTGGGTCTGCTGTCGCCGTTGCTGGTGTGCAGGCATCAGTCATTAGTCAAGTTGAGGCACTGGTGGCAAAACAGTGCGGCAGACATGAGCGAAGATGGCCCTTTTTATTTACAGCGGCTGCAGGTGGCCGCTTTAAGGGGGCAAACTGTGTGGGCATGATTGCCGCCACAACCCATGCAACCGGCCACCATAGAACGGGCAGTAGCAGGAGGTTGTAGTCTTCTTGGTTGTGCCCAGAGGCAGTCAACATGGTCCTCATCGAGGTCATCTAAGGGAGCTAATTCATCAATGAGGTAGGTTCTTTGAGGGGTGCGATCACCTGCTGGCACCGTTGAATCTCGGCCGTAAACCTATCTGACAGCTCAGTGGCTCCGGCTTCGTCCACCGCCTGCTCTGTAAGGTAATATCGGCTCGGGCGGGCTAGCAATCTCAGCTTGAGGCGGGACATTGCGGACTCCACAAACAAATTGTTCGACCAGGGAGTCATCCAAGTTGATGAACTCACACTGGATGACCGCCATTCGGAGAGACTGTAAGAATTGTCCTCGGAGTCCTTTTTGAACACATTGACAAAAAGCATAGTGGCGGGCTATGTGAGAGAGCGTTGGAGTGTAGCGGTTTTTTAAGCTTGGCAATCAAAGTGTCCCAAGTCACTTTGTGAACCAGCAGGGGTGAAGCTAGAGCCCTGGCAGTATTAAACATTTCAGCTCCACATTAACTGAGAAAAAAACTGCATTTTCGGTCATCTGGTAGCTGATGATGATTATTACCAATAAGGAAACATTGAAATCGTTCGAGGAAACCAGCCCACGATTCATTTGGTGAGCCGAAAGGCGCGAATTGCGGGAAGCGAAGCCATAGCAATCAGTAGCGTTGAGGTTTAAAACAATTTTCCTTGAAGAGAAGAGGAATTAATTGTTTCCCTTCTCCTTTAGCTGTTCTAGCGGGGAACCTTCAGCATCCCACCTTCGTCGCCAGTATTGAAGACTGGACTCATTGAAGAGACATGGAATGGCTGAGGTAAAGTAGAACAGTTTTATTTAACATGTAACTATATACAGAGTTCAGCACCTCGCCCTGCTTGACAGCTATTTATACACAAATGGGAAGGGTGGAAACAGCCCACACTCAGCTAGCCACGCCTTAGCCAATCAGGCGCGGCTCAGCAGTTGCCCGCTGTCGTTCGTAAGTCGAGGACTTGCGGCCCTGGTCGTAAGTCGAGGACCTAGGACCGGTCGCAAGTTGAGGACTCAACAGTGCTCTTTGAGTCAGTGGCTTTCTTGCAGATATTTTATTACCAAACATATTGGTACATGATGATACAACAGTAGTGGGTCTTATTCAGGATGACAGTGAGGGTGCTTACCGCAAGGAAGTAGAAGGTTTGGTGAACTGGTTGTAATAAAACATGCTTATTTTAAACAGGAAAAACTAAAGAGATCATTGTTGATTGCAGAAAAGGCAGGCACAGCCACACACCTCTGTGTATTAACGCTTCACCCGTGGAGGTGGTTAGCAACATCAAGTTT